>VCHN02000014.1:127181031-127200892 GCA_007115665.2 Sequoiadendron giganteum
ATGCCACTTTTCATCATGTGAATGGGCCAAGGATGTGCAAGTTTTGATGAATGTGCCCATAAATGTCATTAGTTAAAATTTTAAATTAGTGAAATGACAAGGTGGAGGGAGAGTAAAATGGAGTTATGGCCACTTGGCTCAAGGAAAAATGACTTGAAAGATGAAATAAATGCCTTGTTGGAAGGACACATCTCATTTGGAGGGAGATTTGAAATGGATGAATATTCCACTTTTATGCCTTGTTGAGAGAAAATGAAGATTTAATAAATTACTTAAATTGATTTATTTGTGCAAGTGGAAAAAGCTACAGGATGGGACATGGATTAGAGTTAGCATTAATCAGGATTTTATTAACTTTAAATAGAGATTAGATGACATGATATTTTATTTAGATTTTTTGGATTTGTTTAAATCAAATGGGAGGAAATAATGGACATTAGCCATTTAATTAAATACATTGGATTTAATTAAATGAAGAAACTTTAGGAGATAATTAAATAAAATGATTTATTTAATTAAAGAGATAACCTTAGGAGATTAATCAAATAAACCTAATTTATTTAATTGATGGGCGAATATGATTTAATTAAATATGAGAAATGCATGGTGTCAAATTTGCATGTCTATAGTTTTGTGTCTTTATCATGTATGTGTCATGTTTATCATGTTTCTTTTCACCTCATGTGTGTCTATTCCTTTGTCCTTACAATTTTTTCCATAGGATCTTCATCCTAAGGGCTAGTGCATCCCCTAGATTTGATGTCATCTTATCTCTTCAATATTCAAATATAAATAAATCCTTCTAGTCTTACCCTTACTTTAGTGTGAGCATAAGAATAACTTCACACTCCCACTAAAGTGGAGTCTAAATATAGAATTGTAAATTGTCACCCCTGATAATATTACACCAAGTTTAGATCCCCCTGTGTACATGGGCCCAATTGTTCTCTTAAATTTTCTTGTTTTATGCTCATATTTAGAAAATCAAACTTAGATTTTGAATTAATATATATTATTCATTTACTGATACAAAAAGATACAAAATAGGTCTATACTAGGGTGCTAGCACCCTTGTCTAGCCTATTTTGGCCCTAATTTAAATATGTTAATGTTGAAATTTTAACATTTAAAAACCCAAAGTCACTTGTCAACTACCAATAATTCATTTGCAAGAAATAAATAAATGCATATAAATACAAGTCTTTTTCACCATTATGAGATCCTAGAAAATCAATTGAGCAATTAAGGATCCTAAAAGAAATCAAGGTAGATTCAAGGGACAAATTCGCACAATTGTTATAGTGATTTCATCAAACAAAATCATATTTTCAAGGAATTAGGAAGAAGAAACCAATTATCTGCGAAGACCTATTAGGATCAATCATGCCATTTTGTAAATATGTATTGATTTAACCTCTACATGCTAGATACAGTAATTTATTTTGTTTTGTGGACTAACCTCTTGCTGATCTATCAAGAAATCAAGGCATGCATTAATCAAATTTTATGGCAACTAGTGGAGTGGTATCCCTTCATCCAGGATTTGAACATACCAAGGTAAAATTGTCATTTATCATTTTATTTTAGTCAATTATTATTATTTTTTGACCTCTTCTTCACATAGGGCATGCCTTCTTGATCATTATCATTTGTTGTATGTAGAGGCGGAAACAAATGGGGTTTGACTTAGGCAAGCTCCTATGTAAACAAAACCCTTTCTCCATATTTTCATGTGTGTAGTACATATTCAAATGTTTCATCATCAGACGGTCACAGGAAACACAAAAAACTACTACCTACATTTTAGAGTTTTCATATCGTGAAAATGAAGCATCTTAGGTCTAGGGTTCCCACACCCCTATCCACCCAATTTAGGCTCCACTTTTCATGGCATGTTCCTCTTTATATCACTTTCTAAGATCTATAGTTGTTTTTGTGGTTTTCAATTTTGTTTATGCAATAAATTATATTTTTAGACCTATGGTTTATATCAAATATTCTTGTTAAAACCCACATAAATTTTAGATTCTTTACAACCCCAAAAAAACCAAAGCCCTAGAAGATTGGTAATCCATTGTGGAAGTAAGTTGATCATCGACCCTAGTTGTTTTTGTGTCCAAATATGCATTCAATTGCAGAGAGACTAATCCTAGTTAGATCTAGGATCACTTTTCCTACTTCACACCTCTTTAAAGATAGCTTAATCTATGTTGCTACTATATTATCTCTTGTATCCAAAATTCCTTTCTTTTCAAGGTTTTGGTGGTCTTTTCTCTATGCCAATAACAAGTTCATTGCAACTTTGAAGCGTTAGAATAATATCCATATCAAACAACCATTGATAATATCTTTTACTATTTTATTTAACTTCAACAAATAAACACTAATATAATCCATTGTGTAGAACAAACTATTTTGTTATTCCATGTTTGTAGTCTATTTGTTTTTTATTTGATAATCAGGGGAGGGCCCCGACCCTTACAAAATGGAAAAAATAGAGCCAAACAGCTCAACAAAATAGACTAATAGAACACAACCAAACAAAGAGAAACAACAACCAACATAGGACTAGTTAGAAACAACAAACTATGAGAAATTGTTCAAGGAATGGAGTTTGAACCAAGCAAAGCCTCAAAGGGTGAGTTAAATGAAACTGTAACCTTCTTAGAAGAATGCTTCTTCTTTCTGTGAACTGTTGTCCAAGGAGAATCAAAAACTAAAATTGAGAAATTTTGATCAGAGGGAGAAGACTCCCCTCTAGAGTAGCAGACAAGAGGAATAGTTGATACTTTAGGTGAAGCATCTGAAATCAAGCCCGAAACCATAGGATTTACATCATCATTTTCCAAGAAAGGGGATGCAGGAGAAGCAATACTAACAACATAAGCAACAACCGTAACCAGAGATCGCGCCGCAGTATCCATAGGAGGAGCAGAATCCATCATAATTGATTCATGTGACACAAAAATAACCTACAAAGGAGAGTTCGTAGGGGCAATAGGAGTATCATTACTATTATTTTTCTCATAGGAGGAGAAGGAGGCCTTGAGTCTTCATCAAAAGAAGCAAAATCAGTAGTAGGGTGTACTGTTAAGTGCTCACAAAGCGAGTTCTTCAACTAGGTTGAAGAGGAAATAGTACGGGATCCATGAGAATAGTCATGCGCCAAGTGACCAACAACAAAACAGTGTTTGCAACGAAATGGAAGACCCTCGTAATCCACCATTTGAGACCATGACCAATCATTAACCTGCAAAACTACCTCACTAGGTAGAGCCTTTGAAAGATCAACCTCCACCAGGATCCTAGTAGAGGAGGTATGAGTAAAATTATTGGAAGTTATATCCACTCTCAAGAATCTACCTATAGCATTACCAATGCCCTCATAGGCATAGCAGCACCAAAACTGTAAGGGAAGATAAGGAAATCTTACCCAAACATTCATAACATCTAAAGGTTCATTCAAATGATTAAAATAAATAGGACCAAGGTCTAATGGAGAGGGGATGAGAGTCCCAAACCCACAAATCATAGTCTAGAATAGCCTGCCTATCTTCAGGAGAGTTGAAACCCACAACGAAAAAAGCTCGTACGGAAGGGTAAATTTCCATCGAACCATCAACCAGAGGAGACCAATGGTTGATGATCCAAAGATGCAAATCAGAGATGGAAAGACACAAATGGCAAAATCTACAAATAAGAGCATTCTTAGAATAAAAAGAAATATTTTCAGGAACTTCCTTACCAAAAGAGACAACATGAGCACTGTCTGCACACCACAAAGGATGCACAGAGCCCTCCCTAAGCCTCTTGGACTTCACAACATCAACAAAAAAAGGCTGAGGACAGACACCCACCTCTCCAGTAGAGTTCAAGGAAATATGACCGCTCCCACAGCCGCATCCGCATTAGGGAAAGGGGTAGCCACATTCACCGCAGCCACCCTAGAACTAACAGTAATCTCAGCCTCTCCAATCGAAGGCACAGAGCCAGACGGAGATCCCATGCCAACATGAGGTAACTTCGAATCCCCAAATGCAGCCACCGAAGACACAAGCATAGGAGTAGGAGAGGTTAGGTCGACAACCAAGTAGTAAACAGGAGACCGGGGCTGCAACACCGAGTGGGAGACTCCCAAAATAGAGTCGTTCAAAATCTGGGCAGGGTAAGAGGTACCCAAAACAGAGAAATTCAAATTCTAGGTAGGTAGGGCGAGATTTTTCCATCGGGATTGGAGTCTATTTGTTATTGTTTGGGATCCATTTATGATTCTCTTTAAATGTTTATAGAAGATTCTAGGCCCTCTAAACATCCCACCTTTACCATCTAATTAAGATGAATTCCCACTTTATAAGATGAAAACAAACAATTTACTTTGAAGGTTCATCCAAATTATCCGAGGACAACTTTTATAATTCAAAACATTCTCACCAATTTCTTATGTAGAATTTCTCTTCTTTTTTGTAATGCAACTCTTCTCCTTTTCCTTCCATAGCAATGCCACTTTCCTCTTTGACTATAATCAATCAAGTGCTATCACCATTCATCACATGTTATTAAACATAAAAATAATGGCCCCACTAAGAAATATTTAATTCAAAAATTCTTAGAATATTCAGATGACATGCTTTTAAATATGCTCAATCATTTTTTTTAATTTAATGTGAATGCTATGTTTTTAAAACACTTAGAAATGAAAATATGGTATGATCACATACTTTTACACTTTTCCATGTGTTAAGAGTTTCCTTAGGATAATTCAATAGGGTGATATTTCTTTTTCTTATACTATCTTCTTTGTTGATTTTCTTGCTTATTTATAAGATTTGGTCATCTACTACATCTATTTTAATGTCCTTTTTTTTAATTTCAAAAGGTCATCTTTTTCAAACTCTTCAACTACCTACACAAGATAGCATATATCATAACCTATACAACTATCAACCTAAAAATTCAAATAACTCCACAATCCAAGATTTTTATTTACTCTAATATCATATTGAAGAAAATGATGAATATATATGAAACACAAAGATAAAATTATGATAGATAGAGGATCAAAAATATATTATAACAATAATAATTAAACTTATGTAATTATAAATCAAGTTTGATGTATTCTTTCTTTTTTATACAATAGAAAATTGATTATTATATTTATAGAAATTATACAAAACTCTATAAAAATAATATAAAGAAGAAAAAAAACAAGAGAAGACAAGTATCACATGCTAAAATTCTCCAAATAAAATGTGGAGACAAGTTATTAAATAAATACTATTTTCAACATAGAGAATGTATTGTTCATACATCACAATTTCTTATGAACAATATAAATGAAAATTTTGAATTTTAATTTAATACTTTCGAGATAATATTTTAACACTAGTCCAAGGGTAAAAATATGTAATGCAATATAACAAAGTTTTATCTTACTATTAGAAGAAAAATTAGATAGCAAAATGGACACATGTAAAGAGCATTCACTGATTCTTATGAATTATAAGCCATGAATATGCGAGGTTTGAGGAAGGCGTTTCTTAATTTAGAGCAAATGATTATAAATTCCTATACGAGACATTATTATTGAGTTCAAAGGAATTAGTGAAAAATGTGATGAACTAGCATTAATATTGTGCAAGAATTTTATAATATATTATTTTTAACTTACAATCAAAATTTTAGAATGGATTATTTATATGAGAAAATAAAATTTACAAATAAGAAGACCATTATAAAAGAAACTTGTGATAATAAACATATAGATAAAATAAAATAAAATTTAGAATTATATACAAAATCTATTACTAAGAAAATTATACCAAGACAATTCATTTCTAACTATTGAGTGATCCAAAATTCATTAAACGATGAATAATACTCATAATTATTATTTTTTAAATCACAAAAATTCTTATAAAATATAAAAACATAGTAGTGATTTTATTGTTGTTTTTCATTTAAAGAAAAAATATTGTTAGAAAGAAAAAATGTCATCTTTTTATTAATTAAAGTAGAATTCATCAATTCTTTTAATATATTGAAAGGGAAAGGGAAAATACACTTCCTAAAGTTAGGTTAACGAATTAAATTAATTAATTAAGTGTTTATTTTAATTTAGATTAAGTTATAGTTGTTTGAGCGGTATATAATATATTAGATAATATTATATAGAAAGTATAATTATTGGTATAATAAATAATAAGTGAAGAGTTTGTTTAATTACATAATAAATGAATAATTGTTGGCTATTGAAAATGAGATCTATGCATCTCAAAATTTATAAATTTCTTAGACAGTCATGTCTACCAATCAAAATTAAAATATTTCTCTTTGCTCTAAGTCATGTTGAATTCATTATTTTGGATTGGGTTTGCACTTGTGGCCTCACTCTATATGTACATACATGTTCTATATTGACTTCTAGATTCTAACATGAATTTTATGGCAAACAAACTTTAGGCAATAATATGCTTTACTATACTATTAGATTTCTTTTGTCAAGCTAGAAAATACTTTGATTCATAGCAAGCTTCAAACTTGTTCATGAATTCTATGATGATTGTTATGTGACTCATGTGCTAAAATAAGTATTATCAAATATGTTATATTCATTGCTTAATTTGAACGTAGATACAAATTAATATATTTTATGATATTATAATAAGATTCTATTGACCTACACCTACAACTACATGTACACTTTAATTCTCTATTTGATGTTTATTAACAACTAATCCAAAGTTTATATTAATAAAAAATATTAAGGATTTCATGCTCCACAACTTAAAACATGTCCGTGTGTTAAATTTCAACGCCTTACCATGTGTTTCAACTTCCTGCTTTTCATGATAGTTTTATGTCTTAACTGAATCCCGAACTCTTTTAGTGCCTTGTTTGTTTATTGTGGGCACAAGGTTGTTATAGAGTAATTTATAGTGATCTTCCATACCAATGGAGATATGAAAATATGCCATGTGTCTCAAATTGCCATTGAGTTTAATGGGCCTGTGGAAGTTCCAACAATTATTTTCGGCGCACCTCCTTTACAAAGCTAGGGGCCATATTTGGCAAACGTTTCCCTCCAGCAAAGAAAAGAGATAGGAATGAAATCAGTTTGTGTGATGCGCTAGCAACGCATTTGACTTGAGCATAAGTGGCGCGCCATTGATGACTTTCCGAGCTTTGCTTGGGCCAACTTTCATCTTCATGGCCATAAATAATGGTTATATGCGCAGCTATTGGATTTTGGATTTTAGATGGTGGTGAATTGTTGACGATGAGTGAATTTTTTAAATTATTGATGATGAATTTTCTAAATTATTGACAATAATTTTCTTAGAATGGTTTTTAACATTCCAGCATAGCCATTTGCAGTTTGATTTTTCTAGTTGTGGTATCATTATGCATGTACTTGATTATTGTCGACCTTTATAATCTTGTGAATGACAGATGAGTTTTGTGGAAGGTAGCAAATGCCTGCGGCGGCTGTGTTCGGGCTGTATGCAGAGCTTTTATTCTCTAATTTCTTTTCCATTTTCAGAGGGTGGGCTCTATTAGCGTGTGCTTGCTTGTCACGGCCTTTGCCATTTACATGTCTATTGCAGGTTTGGCGTTGACACCCAATGTCAGATGCTGCGCAGGATTCCCGAGTATGAGCTTTGCGCTGATGAAGTGCATTTTCTTCGACCATTATGGGACTTCTACGTGTCATCCCTTACATTTGGCTGTCTGGAGATTCCCATTTATTTGCAAGAGAGTCTTCAAGGAGCCGTCCTTTGGCTGCAAGTGAAAGGCATGTTTCATAGTGTTGAGCAGTTGAATTTGTACAGGAAATATTATCTTCTGGCTGGCACATAGCCAAATTTAGGCATCTGCAGCAAAGTTCTTTTTCCTTTAGAGATGTTTTGCACCTTGTTGCTGCACGTGAATGGTATTCGGTAAATTTATCGTCAGTAATTCATCGAAAGAAAATTTACTGTCAACAATTCACCGTCATGGAAAATTCACGGTCATGAAAAATTCATCCCCAATTAAAATTCACCGTCAACAATTCACAAAGTTTTTGAAATATATATTAAAAAATATTGATGGATTGCTGACGGTGAATTTTACTTGGTGGTGAATTTTTGAAAACAGTGATTTACTGACAGTGAATTCTCTTTTGATGAATTGCTGGTGATGAATTTTCCAAAAGCCCCGATGAATATAAAATTGATATGGGGCTTTAGGAGATGACCATAGACGTGGTTTAGCTAGCTTGCATGCTTCCAAAATTAGAATTAACGACTTGCATGAACGTGGGAGATTTTCTCCCCTACTCGTGTGTTGAGGCTCAATCCAAGATCTCCTCATTTATGCAAACTACTACTATTGTCAGCAAGTGTGTGCCAACAGAACAGTGTTTTGAATTAAGTTTATATGCTGAAAACACTTGGGTCTACACCGTTGGAATTTGATGAAGCTTTGACGGCTACATATCTAGGGACTTAATTTTGATTAAGGGTTGGTTGGTCTGAGACCTCTGTGGCTGTAAATATGTTTCTATGTTAATTTGATAAAAAGAATTCTAGAGAAACAGCTCTTGTAATGCAGACTTTGGCCTTTGTTAGGATCAAGAGGAGCATAATAGAAAAATAACATTATTGTAGTTTTTTTATGTTTCATAAGAATGTTTACATCTTTATTTTAAAGGTAGAAGAATAGTTTAGCTGTCATATAGTTTTCTAAATTGAAAAATAGTTTACAAAATTTACAAATGTGTTAATCCTAATGATTAAACCATTAACGTTCCCCCTTAATCTGAAGGAGTTATCATGAAACCAAACAATATTGTGAGTTGCTCAGCCTTCTCTCAATCAAGAACTTTAGTGAGAATATTTTTTGGCTGATATGAATCTTCTCTTAAAAAAGCCTATTATTGTGACAAGCCTTAAATTTGTTTGAAATAAGCCTGTTACTTTAAGATGGCTCAAACTTTGATATTCATTCCACTGACTTGACATGTCTCAAATTTGATAACGAGTCTATTGCTTTGACTAGTCTCAAATTTTGATAATTATTGCTTTGACAAGTCCCAAATTTTGATAATGAGCTTATTGCTTTGACATGTTTCAACTTTTGATAATGAGTTTGTTGCTTTTATAGGTCTCAAATTTGGAGAATGAGCTTGTTGCTTTGATTGATCTTGAATTTGGAATTGTCTTGTTCATGCTACATTATCACTAAAAATAATATGTGAAATAGCATCCATTCGGTGCATTCATTGAAAATAATATCTAAAATAGCACATTGGGCCTGCAATAAATACATTGTGGTGGAAAATATGCACATCATTTGTTGACCAATAAATTCTGCAATCAAATAATATTTGTAATAACACACATTGGGTGCAACATAATATAACATATACATGCATATTAATTTAATGTAGGTCCTAGGAATCTTTCTACAAGTCTTTGTTGTCATTTAGATATTATCTTATCTTATGGCATATAATTCTTGAGTACTAAGTCATTTAATATAAGTTGAGTTAGTTGTCTTATGTCATAGGATTAAGACACTTGTCATGATCATGTCTAATTCTATCTCTCACCTTGTTTATTTAAGCATGGCTCATGTACATGTTTGTAAATTATCATATCAAGCAAGCTATTATCTTGAGATACTCTATTGTGGAAGGTTGTCTTTGTTTTGCAGGTGATTTGGGATGTGAGATAATTTTCAGCTTTTATATGGTATTAGAGCTTTAGATTTGCAAACTCCTTAGATCCGAGGGTAAATTTGTGCATGAGTTGTTACTAGATTTAAAATCTTGGTCAATCTTGAAATTTTAGCATGTTCTTCTTTTGCATATAATGACTTGGAGAATCAAGAAAACTTGATAGAATACTAGATTTGGGTTTTTTATGTCTTTGTATTGTAGGTTCATTTTGGAGATTCTTGGGTCAAAATAAATCCTTCCATTGAATTTGAAAGGCCCAAAAAACCCCATTTTTTATATAAAATAATTCATATTTTGATAAAAATATTGATAATTTTTTTTAATTTTTGGGTGGCTATCTTAAATTTGACAACTAAATGACCATTATGAAGGATTGTCTTAAATGTGATGATTAAGTGGCCATTCTACTAGTGATCAACCTAGTCTAATGGCTTCTAGTCATATGGGGCGACCATTGGCAAGTCCCTAGGGGGCTTAATTTTGGCCCCTCAAGCCTTAGTTGGGCACATTTTAAAAAAATCATCATAAATTTTTACTTGGGTATCAAATTTAGGTGAGTGAGATATCATCAGAAAGATGGTTCTAAGAAATTTGGAGTTGTCTAGGTTTCATCATCATATATGACTACTATTTGAAGTTAGATCCCACATTTAGACCTCCAAGCTCATATAATTTTGCCTGGATCTCCATTTTTCATGATTTTTACGACATCAAACAGGCAATGAGGAGCTCTTTTTTTATGTCCACTCATACTTTTCATATTCAACCCTAAGTATATTTTATTCATTATTAACAAGTTTTTCACTATGACTAATTACTTGGATGTCCTGACACTTGGAGAAGTTTTTTGTTTTAGGGAAGGCATCGTTCACAATATACATCATGTTTGGGGGTTTTGTATTTTTTGTTGAGGCTTAATGTCTTTGCAAATATGGAAATCTCTCATAGTTCTTTATGGGTTTTCCAATTCATCATTCTCTAATCATCTTGAAAATGGAAAACTATAAAAAATGGAGAGATGGTATGATAGAAAATATTTGTTGGCTTCATATGTCATCACATTTGTATGGTCTTCTTCCCCTCCAAGTACACCTAGTAAGAAATTTTCTTGAAATTTCAAAAGGGATAATGTCTTAAGAGTTATTTCTATGAATGTTGATTATGACATTTTTAATTCTCTTCTTCATTTTCAATGTCATCATGCTCTTTAGACTATAATTTGGGAGATATATGGATATTTGGATACAAAACCATTCCCAAATGATCCTATTTTAGATTTTCTTGTGCATCTTCATATTTCAAACAAGATGCCCTATAGCTATGATGTTATTCTAGAATTTAATTATTTGGAGTACTTTGAATCTTCAGAACATGAGGATGATGTTTCTTTAGATGCTCCTTCTTCTCCATCAAATACAATTGTTGATTTGTCATAATCATTGATTCCTTGTACAAAGTCATTGATTGAGGATCCCAACATTCATGTTTAGTAGAACCATCCATCTTCTACTACGTCATTAGAGTTCAAATTATCTTCTTTGAAATATTTGAATGATTCTTTATAATAGCTGAATAATTTTCTTTCAAATAATATCTTTATGGGATGATTTATTGACAAGTATTTCAGACCTATTTATGGATTCTCACATTTCACATTCAGAAGATGCATTTGAATGGTTATCTCTTTGCTTTGATGACAATCATTGCATTGCAATTGTCAAACCATCATTATATTTTTATATTATTCATCATCAGTTTCTACATAGTCATGGTTTGCCACTTTCTTTGTTGATAGGGCATGTACTTGATTTGATTGTGGCATCGTCATCTACCATAGACAAGGAGAGACATGAAAATATTTTAGAGATATCATTGTACATATTCATGCTTCTTCCTATCAATTCTATCTAGAATACCTAGTTTTTTTCCCTCCAAAATGGAAACAATTTTTTTGTCAACATTATGTTATTTTTTCGTCTTCAAGCACTTACTATTTTTGCAAGATATTATACATTGTGGTGAGATACATAGTCTCTCATTTATTTCTTTGTATATGGAGGATATTCATTGTATCTTTTTGATGGATGTAGTCCTTGGGTTGTTGATTATTCCTCCATTCATCACTTCTTCTATCACTCGTGCATGTTTTTCTTCATGCATTCTATTTTGGAGAGGAATTTTCCCCCACTAGGTTTAAATTCTCATTTTTTCCATTTGTGAGAGATCACTTGTAAATGGGTACCTAACATGGCCTTGTAGCCATGACCCATCCTTACATTCTTGCATCATTTACATTGGTTTGTTCCTCACTATGTTGCATTTAAGAATAACTTGTATTATTAATGAAAGATTACAAGATTGAATATATGATGTACATATGATGCCTTTCTTATAAAGTTAAATTATGAGAAAGGACTAGACATGAAAATGACATGTTTCTTAGTCCTATACAATAAGACAATTACCTCAAAAATATTAATTGACCTAGGACGCAAACATTGAATAAAATCCAAAATAGATAAGAAATAATACGATCTTATCTATACAACTAATACTTCTAGAAAAAACACCTAAGACCTAAGTAAAATAAACATGTAAATAGGACCCACTAATTAACTAGTTAGGTAAAATATCTATCCACACCAACACCCCCCCTTAAGTTCAACTTAGGAAGAATATTATTATGCAAATTATGTAAAGATGAAGATGGTTCCTAACTACTAGACAATGTTTGGTACCCATGTACAAATGCAAATGCAACATCTCATAGATAGAGAAAAGGAAAAAACCTAGTGGGAAAAATATCCTCTCCAAAAGAAATAAAATAGTAAAAGAAAGATAATGTAAGGAGAACTGAATGATACCCCTAAGGATTGCATCCATCATGACTATACAATCAATGAATCCCATAAGAGGGAAAGAAGGGGACAAGATGTCTGCCACACAATGTGTAATCTCTTGCAAGACTTATGTATGCCTAAAGACAAAACATGATCCAATACCTACAAACAATGCTTCTTCCCTTGGGAAGAAGATAGACCAAGAAACATTATAGGAATGCTTCCAAATCCAAATAGGAAATGGTTCAAAAGATGAACCCATAGGATGAATATTGTGTCTCTAAACATTCTTATGTGTTGCAAAGTTCTTGGTAGATGATCGTGATGCCACAATCCAATCAAGTACATGCCCAATCACAACAAAAGGAGAAAACCTAGTGGGAAAAATATCCTCTCCAAAAGAAATAAAATAGTAAAAGAAAGATAATGTAAGGAGAACTGAATGATACCCCTAAGGATTGCATCCATCATGACTATACAATCAATGAACCCCATAAGAGGGAAAGAAGGGGACAAGATGTCTGCCATACAATGTGTAATCTCTTGCAAAAATTATGTATGCCTAAAGAAAAAACATGATCCAATACCTACAAACAATGCTTCTTTCCTTGGGAAGAAGATAGACCAAGAAACATTATAGGAAAGCTTCCCATTCCAGATAGGAATTGGTTCAAAAGATGAACCCATAGGATTAATATTGTGTCTCTAAACATTCTTATGTGTTTCAAAGTTCTTGGTAGATGATCGTGATGCCACAATCCAATCAAGTACATGCCCAATCACAAAAAAAGGTGACGAACCAAGAACAAATGGAAAATGATATTGAATTAACTTCAAAGAAAAATATTAAATGACAATAATTGTTCCATGACTATCATCAAATAGGAGAGATAAAACCTTAAATTGGTCCTCCAAATTTTAAACGCGAGACTCCACAAACAAAGATGCAATGTCTAATAAATATGAATCTCAATTAGGAAGATAATGGTATACCTATTGCCATGAATCACTAAAATTTCTCAATGAATCATCAACAAGGAATGAATGTGTGATCTCAATAGGAGAAGTCTTGGGATCATCAAGATGCTCAAGTTCTACATATTATTCAAAATACTCTAAGGTTTCATCATCAAAGGGAAAATTATCATCATCAAGTGGAATGAGGAAATTCAGGAACATTAGGGAATGGATGATTATGTGGACCTCAAATGATCTCCCAAATCTTGGTCCAAACTATGTGAGAGAATGAGATTCTTGGAATCTGATGATAGGTCTCTTTGAAGATGCTTGTATTGAAACTATAACCAATAAACCCTATGGTATGATAATTCTTATTACCTCGAACTAATTTCTTCCATTTTATTTCTATCTTAAGTACAAGTCTATAAAGATGAGGCCCAATATTGAGCTACCTGCAATGTGTTATGATATATTTTTTCATTCTATAAGTGTTTACAAGTCTATAAGTTTTTACAAGAGCATTCAAGGGTAGATTATCAAGCATTTTAGAGCATTATTCAAGCATCAAGCATCATGTCAAAGAATTCATGCATCATGTTTGTTTTTGAGAAAACAATTGTAATGTAAGGTTTCATGATTCAAGTTAGCATTTCATTCAAGATCTATCCTATTCCAGCAAGAGTCAAGATCTACATCCATTGGAGTCATTTCATACATGTTTGCAGCCTCTAATTCCTAGGTTTTGGTGAGTTTCAACATCATATTTTGTTCATTCATCATTATCCATTCCTATTTCATTTCATTTCAATGTTTGATCACCAAAATGGGGTTTGACTAGGGAAAACCCCTATCCACTAAAAAAACAACATTTTTCCCTCTAGTGTGTGATTTGCAGGTTTAGGTTGAAGACACATTCATGAGAAAGTTTGGAGAAACTTGTCAACGTGCCTAAAAGTTGTCATCCAGCATTGGAGAGAACCTACAGGTTGATTTTCAGAGATTCAAATCCAAAAACTTGAAGTAGATTAAGCAGACTGAGAAAAGAAGATTCAAACTTTGAAATTCTAGAAAAACCTAACTAGACTGATTCACCACTTTTGGCAAATGAGTCCCAGTTTTGGTCAAAATTCAAAATTTTATAGATTGAGATACCCTTTTGGAAGATTCCCATTCCCACACAGAAACCCATATTTTAGATTGATTCGCCCATCTTGTCGAATGAGTCCCAATCAACACTAAAGTCAAATTTTCCAACCTTTCAAAACTCGATCCAACTATTTCCATATTTCCAAGTGCATATAATTCATCTACCAACTTTCTATCTTATTTCATTTACTTTTCTTGATCATTTTGTAGGTCATTGCATTGAATTAGGGTTTATTATTGCATCTTCGATTTCATTTATCTTTTCAAGTCTAAAATTTGTGGTGAACCCCTCATTAATTTCAATTCAACCCATAGAAAAACCCTATTGCAAGATCTCTTTCTCCTTTGCATTGAGATCTATAGGGTTTGTTCTTGAATGAAAGTTAGTGAAGATTGTCATTCTAGGTCCTTAACCATAAAAAAAGAATACAATTTTCCACCTTTCATTATGGTGAACCTACATTTAGAACATCATAATTCTGATTTGGATTGTATCATCATCCTAGATCTTGCTTTCATTAACATTGAATTAAGGTTTGCATTAGTTAATTGGCATTATAGGGTTTCTAATTTTTCATTAGCGAAAGTTCATATAGCTTACATTTTTGCATCTCATTTCACTTAAAACCAAATAAAATTTGGATTTTCACTTAATCTACATATCATAAAACATAAAAAGCATAAAAATCAATTAAAGATTTTTGAATTTAAAAAAAAAAATCTCATTGAGACTCATTTGCCACCTTGGGTGAATCAGTCCCAGTGCAAATTCTGAACTGGATTATATGCTATTTACAACACTATTACTATGCTCCTGTTTGTTTTCGCTACATTTTTCTTCTAGTTTATATAATTTTTGTTTGATATAATTGATTGCATATAGTTTAATTAGTCCATCTTGTGCATTTCTTACATTCAAGATTGTATCTATACCATTTCACTTCACATTGTTGCATATTTTAGAATCTAAAATTTACATCATGGATATGTGATTTGGTAAGCTTTAGATGTCCTTGAAATCCTTAGTAGATGTTTCAAGTTGTTCCTTTGGAAATGACCCTAATGAAATTGAACTTACTCATGCTCACTTAATTTCTAATGCATGTCCTCCTTGTGATTTTGACATCATTGGAGAAGATGATGACAAAATGAATACATTCATAAATGATTGTATTAAGAACCTTGAAGCCAATGCATCATTTTATCCATCCATGGAACAACCAACACCCCCTATAATACCACCACATGATATGCTTGGGTACTTACATCTTGAAACTGAAACAAAAGTTAAACCTAAGTTCCCTATAATAGGTGAACCTAGTTCCTCTAAGCAAGCAAATAATCAACCATTTTATGATAACAAAGTAACAGACACTCCCATCAATATAGAAGAAACATATGGAAAAGGATTCACAATCTTGAGTAAACAAGGATGTGATACAACAAGTGAACATGAAATTCGTCAATTCTTAGAGAAAAAACCAACTGAAGAAACCAAAGGGATAGGATATCAAGATTCCCCTCTCAACATAAGTGCTCCTAAAGAATACCTAAGGCTTCATAGTGATGGTATGGTAGTATTAGATTCTCCTCTTGATATAAATGTCCTCCCTCTTAAAGAGCAACCCATACCTCCTAAGGATAAGGATAACAAAGCCAAGATCATCTCAAAACCTCTTTCCCTAATCCCATCTAGAGAATCTGGTGAATTTAGCAAGATATAAAAGCTTCCAAAAATTCAAAGACTTGCCATTCTTGCAAAATCTAACACAAATTGAACCAAAACTGGAAGAACTTTTTAATAGAGGTTAGATTGCTATACCACCTCCCACTATAATAAAAAATGCTAAAAATAATAAATATTGTGCATATCATAGGGCTCTTGTGCATCTCACTAATGAGTGTCATACTTTACAACATATATTCAAAAGACTTGATATGTTAGAAATACTCCCTTAAAGAAGGACCCCTTTTTATCCCTTGTCATGTAGTAGTTGTAGAATCTTGTATTCTCACTACTACATGATCTCCCCCATCACCTAGCTCATCTCATTCTTCTTTTTCACTCAATGGGGGCAAGAATTAGATAGTGTTGTCCTAGTAAGTTCATTTTTCATTGTCCCTTTGGCTAGTTTTTTGCTTTTGATATACGGCGAACAAGACTGCGATGTGGATGACCTGCTTTAGGTTGACTCACATTTTCCTTACTAGTTTCTTGTATTATTTATTTTCATTTTCTTTTGTGTGATTTCATGTGCATAATTTGATCCCCTATGATTTTTTGTTTGATGTTTCTCTCTCTTTGTGACATTCCTCTATTTGTGCCTATCATTCTTTTCTATGTCATACATCTTTTCGCCTTTATCTTTTCTTTGTCTTGTGTTTTCCTTTTGGGGATGATGCAAGGCATTGAGACATTCATGTATCTTCCATTTTTACATGAAAATATTTTTCTTTATTTTTGTTCTCTTTATGTCATTCTTCCAATTCTATGTGTATTTGGGGAATGATGACAATTTCGAGCTCTCTAAAAACACTGTAGCAAGAACATACTGACCCCAAATCCATAGATCCCTTGTGAGTTTGGAGTTTCATTTTGGGGGAAACCCCTCCCTTATATTTTTATTTTACATGACATGGCTTTACTTGGAAACACATGACTTGACATAAGGCTTTCCAAGTTAGCTCTCATCTCTTTGATGTTAGCATTTATCCTTTTCTACTTTAAAGTAATTTCTCATAGCATGGTGTTTAGCAATTTCTTTAAAGTGGGGGCATATAGTGGCATTACTCTTTTGGCATTTTTATTCTTCATGGTTCATAGTACAATATTTTTACTTTATATGATGCATCTTTTCCTTTGTGGATGACATTGGGTATGGTGTCCTTCAAGAACATTGATCTCTCTTAGTATATTACATTCCTTTTAGTGGCTTGATGTGACACACTACATCCACTAAGTTGTGAATTTTCTATTCTTTGATTGGTCCTCTCTTGAAGATATTAGGTACAATTTTCCCTAAGTTAAAGACCTTTCATTAACTAAGCAAGAATCCTTTGAACATTCCCTAATTTTCATTTTTTTATATGGCCACCTTGCATAATACACCTTGCATGATTGTAGAGCTACCTTGTTTGTTCATGAGTTCCAATCATATGAAGCTTTTCTTGCTTCATGAAGCTCAAACTTCATTATTTATGATCTCCAAGCATACAAAGTTTATCTTCCCTCATGAAGATCAAAAACCTTTTTTGCATGGGGCCTTATCAAAGTTATGAGGGGGTATAACTTTGGTATAGTTTGACGGGAAGCCCGACCAATGTATTACTTTCCCTTAGCCACTCACATGTGAGTATGAGTGCATACCAACCATGTGTTTATGTGTCTCACCTATTTTGGATCCTCACACAATCGACAACCTAAAGTTTCATTGCCTCAGAGTGAGCTTGCATTTTTCAGAGAAACAACCTAGATTTGATCCACATTGCGATGGACAAATGGTCGACGCTTGATTTGTCTCTTTTATTTTACCTTTTCTCTTTTTTCTTTGGTAGTACATGCTTGTGCTTTTTTGTTTCTCTTTATATCAGTTTCATGTATGTTCTTTTGCACCCATGTTGGTTTGCCATGGGACTGTGATCCTAGGGGCTTAATCACCCCTCTCAATCATTGTCATCTCATCTTACCAGCATCAATACACTTGGACCCCTCTTAATGCATGTTTACTTTAGTGTGTTTTTGAAGAAAGTTCATCCTCTCACTAAAGTGGGGGCTAAATGTAGTGTCCAAAGATGTCGTCAATGGTCCATTTTAACACTTGTTTGGGCCCTCCTTGTAGAATTGAGCTTAATGTTTCCTTGATTTAGTTTTATAATGTGGTTGACACATTCAAATTAGGTCTTGGGACCTTGTGAACTAATAAATTTAAATGGTATCTTGCTAAAGTGTTGTGAACTATTAAGACACACTTCCACCCTTTTCTAAGGTTTTATTAATTAATTGAACCCAATGAATCTCTTTTTAATCAAAATATTCCTTAATCATGCCCTATTTGAAGTGTTGTGAAGTTTTGTAACACACTTTCACACTTTTCTATGGTTTTCATTAATAGTTGGGATTTCTTATGCTTTAATTGGCCTTATTTTGCATCCACACATCCCATTTAATGCATCTTTTTGAGGATAATCCCAACACAAATCATTAAACAATCAAATTCATGTGGTTTTAGCTTGTGTAGACCACATTTAGTGATTTGGGACTCATTCACCACCTTGGGTGAATGAGTCGCACCTAGGTTTTTGGGTCCTGAACCTAGTTTCACACCTTTCTAAGCATTTTTAAAAATGGTCCCATAAATTATACCTAATCGGATACATTCACCACCTTGGGTGAATGAGTCCTGTGTGGCCCAAAATCAAAATTAATTCAATTTTTTGCTAGGATTTTATCCTCCTAGATCTTATGTCAGATTGTAGTGTTGTAATTTTAGGTATTAATGCATAATTAATTATAAATACAAGGTTCTTTCACTCATTTTAATCCAATACTTTTGTGGGAGAATTCCTAATAGAATAATTGAGTTCACATGAGCATTCAAGTGTTTAAAAGAGCACTCACGGGTATATTATCAAGCATTTTAGAGTATTATTCAAGCATCAAGCATCATGCCAAAGAATTCATGCATCATTTTATGTTTTGAGCTAACAATTGTGATGTAGGGTTTCATGATTCAAGCTAGAATTTCATTCAAGATCTATCCTTTTCAAGAAAGAGTCAAGATCTGCATCCATTGGATCCATTTCATACATTTTTGCAGCCTCTTATTGCTATGGTTTGGTGAGTTGCAACATCATATTTTGTTTGTTCATCATTATCCATTCCTATTTCATTCCATTTCAATGTTTGATTACCAAAATAGGGTTTGACCAAGGCAAAACCCTATCCACTAACAAAACAAAAAAATTCCCTCTCTTTAGTGTTTGATTTGTAGGTTTAGATTGAAGACACATTGAGGACGAAGTTTGGAGGAAGTTATCAAAGTGCCTAATTTTTTTCAAAATTGTTATCAAGAATTGGAGAGCATTATAGAGCACCTACAAGTTGATTTTCAATGATTCGGATCCAAAAAAATGAAGAAGCAGATTGAGAAGACTGAGAAGAGAAGATTCAAACTTCGAAATTATATAAAAC
>VCHN02000014.1:127202329-127228663 GCA_007115665.2 Sequoiadendron giganteum
ATTCTCCATCTTCATTCAATTTATTCTTGAAAACCCACTTTATTTCTATCATATTTTTGTCTATGGGCCTTAGAACCAATTCCCAAGTCTAATTCTTCTCAATCTGATTCAATTATTCTTCCATTGCTTGTATCCATCCTTCATCCTTGCTAGAATCAACATTTTTTTTTGGTTCAATCTTTGATAACAAAAAAAGTTTGCTTGTTCATTTTTCCTTGGAAGCCTTCTCTTGGTCAACACTCCTTCATTCTTATCTCCAATAATCTAAACCTTTGAATGATTCCTTTGGAAATTCTTGGTAGGTGTGTTGATGTGCTTTTCTACCATTTCTTCTTTCTCTACAACTTCTTCTTCTAAGGTGGAGGGAGGTGCATCAGTTCTGTAATCCTCAATTTCATTCATATTATGATGTAGACCTTCGTCAGCCTTAACATTTGTACTTTCAACTAGTCTTCCCAAAAAAAAATTGTAGAACTTGTATGCTTTAATCTAAGAAGAATATCTCAAAAAAAATACCTTCATCATCCCTTGAATAAAACTTCCCAAAAATATCATCTCTTTTGATGTAGTATTTTCTTCCAAAGACTCTTAAATACTTGATACTTGTAGGTCTTTCATACCATAACTCATATGGGATCTTAGTATTGTTCAACTTGAATAAACCTCTATTGAGAATATAGATCGTAGTATGAGCTAATTCTTTCCAATAAACATTAGGTATATTTGCTTCCATAAACATGGTCCTTTCCATCTCTTGAATATTCCTATTCTTTCTTTCCACTACCCCATTCTACTAAGGAGTTCTAGTAGCAGATAAATACCTACTTATTCCATGTTCTTCAAAAAAATCAGTGAACTCATTTGAGGTGAACGCACCTCCTCTATTAGACCTCAAACACTTTATTTTAACATTCATTTCACTCTCAACCATTGATTTGAAAATCTTGAATCTATTAAAATCATCAAATTTATCTTTCAAGAATGTTACCCATGTCATCCTGGAGAAATCATCAACGAAAAGAATGGAATACCTTTCTCATTTTACACTTTTTGTTCTAGTAGGTTTGAAAAAATCAATATGTATTAGCTCCAATTGTCTAGAAGAATAATATTCTTTAGTCTTGACACTTATCCTAATCTATTTTCCAAACTGACATTCCTTATAGACAGTACTTTCAAGCTTGATTATCTTGAGCACATTGTTGCAAGATGTGCACCCTAGGTCTCCTTGTGTTGTGCAATGCAAAGCTTGGGTTTTGTGACATGGATTAACTATCTCTTTTGGATTCATTAACATTCACAATTGTATCAGGAATTAATAGGTCAATCTTTTGGTGCACGGACAACCATTTGTGTAGTAATTTGTATCAAAGCCCAAGTCATGGATTCGAACCCCTCACTTGTACTATGGGGGATTGTTGCATGGTGTGCACCCTTGGGATTCTTCTATTGTGCAACATATCACTTGAGTTTGTGACATGGATTAAGCACCTCTCATGGATTCATTAACTATGGTGATTGTATTAGGCATTAACATGTTGATCTTTTGGTGCAATGACAACCATCTGTGCAACACATATATCTTACCACATGTAATGAGTTGATCTTCACAAGATTTTTAAAGTTGATGTGTCCCATTCTCCTATGCAAAATCCAATATTCACCTCCTTTTCCCAGAAGATAAGTTCTCCCATTGATATCCCTTAGACTCTATATGTAACCATTAGTTCTAGATCCTTTTGCAACCAATTTTCTAGACTTTCCTTTTTTGATTTCACCTCTTTCTTTAAGTATGAGATTGTATCATTTTTTGCACATATAACTCACACTAATAATATTGTTTGTAAGAGCTTTAACATAAAGAACATCTTCTATCCTATGCTTTCCATCAATACTTATTGTACCTTTTCCATATATCTACACTGAAGAATCATCTCCAAGCTTGACTATACCTCCATTCACTTCACCAGATTGATAAAATTTCTCCTATCACCTATCATGTGGTTGGAAAAACCATTTTCAATCACCCAGGAGTTTGCATCATCTTTTTCATGAAAATTACATGCAACACTTGAATATTTATCTTTATCTTCAGTCTTCTTAGCAACCAAGAATAGGATTTCATCTTAATTATCTAGACCACTAGATTCATCATCCTTTGAAGAGTGACAATATTGCTTGGAGTAGAGAATCTTTTTGAACTTATTTCTTCTTGAATATTTGTTTCTCTTTTTTAGAATCATTCAAGGGACATTTAGAAGCAAAATTACCAACCTCTCCACACTTAAAACTTTTCAAAGATAGTTGACCTTTGTACTTATTGGTATGGTCCCTCTTCATCTTCCTTACAAAGTTTTCTTCTTCATCAGTGTCACTACTCTAATCAAATGCTTCAAACATCTCCTTCTTAATAGCTTTGAAATTTGATTCCTTCTTTAGATATCCTTTATAAAACTCTCTCATTTAAAATTTAGTAAGGACACAATATAATTGATCCACTGAAAGTTTTTCTAAATATTTTGCTTCCCCAATAGAAGATACTTTATGACTATAAGATTTAGGAACAGATTTTAGTACCTTTTTGACCACCACCGATTCATTCACTTCTTCACCAAGTCCTTTGATTGCATTGACCACTTCATCCTCTAACATTTTCAGGTTCTCAAACTTGACTTGTTTTACTTTGATGTATCCCTCATAGATGCCACTGAGGTTATCTTAGACCTCCTTTGCTGACTTGAAATTCATTACTTTTACAAGATCATAATCTACTAGCAAACTCAAGATATCATTCTTATCTTTTCCATTTTTATCATAGGCCCTAATCTGTGTCACTAGTTGGAGGAGTAGAAGGAATAGTATAACCATCCTTGAAATATTTCCAAAGAGAAAAGCCTAAAAAGGTTAGATATGTTTCTATCCTAAATTTCCATAAACTATTTTTTTTTCATTACACCTAGGTACCTTCTAAGACACTTCTTGAGCCATATCGGATCTTCCTCAATCTATTAGGCTTCTTATAAGGACCCAAGCTCTAATACCAATTGTTGAAGACACCAGAATACTAAGAGGGGTGAATTAGTATTCTATCAAATTTCAAACCCTTTCGAAAATAGATGGTTCAAACTTTATTGTATAAACATGAACATGAAAGATGGAGACAATGGACAACACAACACAAAACCAAATATATGTGAAAAGCCCCATAGGGGAAAAATCACAAGGAGAAAATCTGCTAGTACCTACTATCCTAATCCATCCTTACAAGATGAACAAAATTTACAAAACAAAATTAGGGATACAACCCAAGGAAGCTACTACTCCCTGATAATAGTTGTAGGGTCACTCCCAAGGTAGTTAGAACTCCTTGATTACACTTTGTTTGAGGGATACAACCCAAGGATGATACAACTTCTTGAACTGAGCACACACTCAAGAAAGATTATAGATTTACAGTCCTTCCACTATTTGAAACTGACTATTAAGCTCAATCCTTTTGATGATTGAATTTTTTCTGTCACTTCTCTTTTGATGATTGGAATTTCGCTTTGTAACTTCTTCAAATGACTTCTCTTTTACCTACTAGCACATTTATTTAGCATTCAAGAAGTTATTCCTTTGGATCACTACCTCTAGCAAACAATTAAGAACACTTCTTCACTTCCTTTCTATCACAAAGATATGATCAATATGAAACTAGATAGGAACTACCACAGCTACTCTTTCTCTTTCAGTCTCTTACACAATTATCATAATGCATCACACTCATACCTCACCAACCTAGATCAAATAGGTTTATAGTTTATACATGATATTACATTGATTATATTACATGCTAACCTACAATGGCACACATATTACATCTGCAAATCAACCAAAGATGAAATAATCAACATGAAATGTATAGAGGGAAAGACCCAAAAGATTACAGAAAACACCAAGAAGAAGAACACTCCTTTTGAATTCAACCACACACTTAACCTAGTCCTAAACAATATTCACCTTTTATCTTCTATGAATATAATTTGTATGCTTCAAAACTTCAAATTGTCAGTCATAACTAGAAAACATGAAATTTTTACTATGTCAACTTTCACAACATTGATGCTAGACATGAATGATAAAGGATTACTTTCATTTCTCCTAGATGAATTTTAATGACACATAAAACACCTTAGAACACTTCTTAAGCTCCACTCAACCTTGAGCATGTGGCACACATCATCAACATGCCTTAGTCGGCCTCAACAAAAACATATCTTCACAAAATGATTTGAAACATCTATGTGGAACTGGAAACAAGAAAGATCTTCATGAAATTCAAACCTTAGACACTCTAAGAAAAATGGAGTATCCACACAAAATAATGCCACTCAAGTTCACAACCTTCTACTAGCACAAGTATACAAACATAAGAGCTAGTCACCAAACAATGAAGTCTTGCACTTTATCATTTCCAACTTTCTCTATAGATGTATTATTAATATGAAACATTGGATATAAAACCTTCACATCTCCATGAACATAACTTGTGAACCATGTAACTATATATACAAATGTGTAGATATGCAAAGCCAACCTTTGCACTTATGAGAAAATCCTTATAGAGTCAACATGGTTTTCAAACTGTCACTTTCAAAGACACCTTTTTGGTAACCCAAAAGACTTGAAATTGAGATCACACATACCTTGACATAATAAGGATATCCTTCAAACTATAGGAACAAAAAATCATCAGCAAAGAAATGTAGAGCATTTCTTAGAGACTTTGGCAACCAAACATCCAAACTGCAACATCTCCATAGAGCTTTTGACATCAATGACAACCAAACTGAAATAGAAATATCATCGAGAAAGATAGTTCTAAGAAATTTCTAGTGGTACAGGTCTCAAAACCAAAAACAAATTGCTAGTTTTTTTTTTTTTTCAATGTATTTTAGAGATTTTTAGATCCATTCATGCAATTTTTCTAGAACCTTCCCTAAGTACATTTTATTTAGTTTTTTATTTCACATTTCCATCTATGAATTGGAACTCTTGAAACTTTGAAAGGATATATTTACATGAGATGGCTTCATTTGACCTCTTTTACATGTATTGAGATTATTAGCCTCTCATTTTTTCATTTAAGGAAATAACCTAGGTTTTTTTCTCATCCTTTTGTGGTCATCTTAGAAAAGGATAAATATTACTTTTGGAAAAATGACATCCTGAAACATCTTAGGTGGCTTGATCATTTTCCTTATCTTTATGGACTCATACCTACACTAGACACACCAAAGAGTTATTCAATATTTGGTATTATCAATGATCATGTTGTAGAAGTGATTTTTTATATTTTTGATCTTGGCATTATGTGTGGTGTATTAGACATTGATTAACCCCACACACTTTGGACTCTACCTTATGAGATATATGGAGACTCTCATATATCTCCATTCCCAAAGGATCCTACTACATATTATCCCATTCCTCATGCAAATGAAGATTCCCTACCATTTGATGATAACACTCTAAGGGAGATTTAGTATATCGCATTTCTTGTATGTTCTAATGGTTCAAAGATATGTATTCATGTTCCCACTCTTCATATTGAGACTCAATATCCATACTTTACTTTTCTTGATCAACTTGGAATAGCCACATCTTTGAACCCTATTGGTTCAATGCAACTGGAAATTCATCACCTTCCAAAGACATACTAGGGATTCATATCTTCTAGACATATCATCCTTTTTTGTAGAGTCTCATATTGTAGGTTCTAAGGATTACTTTGAAGAAAATCATCTCCTCTTTGCTGAAAACAAACTCATCAATTTTGGCCCATCATTGAATCTTCATTGTCTTTGAAGCTTATTCTACATAATTTTTCATAGGATCTTGGATTGAAATCATCTCTTTTTTATATTTGGACACTTGAATAGTTTTCAAAGGCACACATCATTTGGATTTGTATTCTTGATTCTTCCATTTTTTTGGAATGACTTCTCTAATAAATAGTGGATCTATTTTCTCCTAAGGGCATATTGTTTTTGTAAGTAGTGGACCATGTTGCATCTTTATGCATTCATCATTGACACACAAGATCTTTCATTATGGGGGGATTCATATCTTAATTTTATCTTTCCTACTTTAGGGAAATCTATTGTACTTGTGTGATAGAAGCAATCCTTGGGGGGTCATATCGATTCCTCCTTTATTCTTATTTTACTAGTGCATTCATTTCATTTTCTCTCTTTTGGAGATGATTCTTTTCCCAAGTGGTTTTCTCCTTTTCTCTAGTTATGAGAGAATTAATTTTTTTATACATAGGTGCCTCATTAAGCACTTTATTTGGAACCAATCCATGAATGTCCATCACTACATTCTTCATTAGGTATTTTAAGCTTCTCCCTAAGTTGATCTTAAGGGGGCTGTTGGAGTAAATAGGACATCACTTGATAATTAACTAATCATTAATTAACTATTAGGTCCCTTATTACTTTATTAACTTAAGATAAACTTAGATGTGATTTTTTATTATTAGAATTAGCTATTTATAGGTCAATTTTCTCATGGCATGAGATTAGGAAACTTGTCACAATCTAATAAAATTCTCATCTATGTTGTGCATGTTTTCTTTTATAAGCATTCATTATTGTTTTTGTAATTTTTCACATGTATTCAAGTTCATTACAATACAAAAGGCATATCAAATGCTTGTGTGGATGAATTATCTTTCTATCTTGGTTGCATAGAAAATTAATTGCTTTGATCTCTCATTTTTTATAGGTGTTTTGGTTGCAAGTGATTTTGGGAGTTGTGGGATTCACTATTGACTCCAATAAGTTAGTTTTAGTACTATTGAGACAATTGAACATATATTTAATCAATTGAAATTTTACAATTAATATGATTTTATTTGTAATTTATTATTCAATACTCTTATTAAATTTCTCTAAAATTTATTTCTTTTGAAGTGTCATAATATTATTTATTGTATTAGAGAATGTAATGCTATACAATTCTTCTAAATATTAAATTTTTGAAAGTTTAAACTTTATAAAAATGTTACGTCAATATCTTATAATGAAAATCGTATATGTTTTTAATTTCTAAGATTTATTTGTATTAATTTATTTATTTATATTCATTTATTTATTTATTCTTTCTATTTAATTATGAAATGTAATTTATTCATTTATTTTAATATTTTTTAATAACTAAAATTTTCAAGATTAAATAAGTATTTTTCACCACATGGAAACTATCTTTTAATATACTTTCAAATAATAATTGCTTACCATTTTATCATGTGTCTAATATACATGTATATTAAAAATATTAAATAATCATTATGTTTTGAGATTATTTAATAAAGAATTTGTTTCAATTTTTTTTTCTTATCTTTTATATTTATTGTGTTATTGTAAGGAAAATATCCTTCTTATTATTTATTATTTAAGATATTTAATTGTTACTAATAATACTTGTATAAATTAACTTAAGTAATTAAAGATAAATAGACACATTTAAATATTAAATGTTAATTTAGGAAATTAATTAAAGTATTTGTATTATAGAACAATTATGATAAAATTTGATGTAGTGTACATTCCACTCATTTAGGTATAAAAATAGACATTTGAAAAAATAATTTATGTAACTTTCTATTGGTTAATTCTATAGCTATGACTCAATTCCGCAATGCACATATCTCAAATCTCACACATAATCCTAATTTGGTACTATGCAATTTTTTTCTTGTAGTTCTCTATTATGAGTTTTCTCATTAATTGTTAAAAATACTAATGATATTTTAAAATATATTGAAGTTACTAAATTAAAAGGTACAAGTTATATTAAGTCAACTTTTTTAAGTGACATAATTTTATGGTTATAAAAATGATTTAAGACATCACTATTCAATCATGCAAATATTGTAGAGTAAAAAATAGTAAAATTAAAAATAGGGTTTTATTATTTCAAAGTGAATTGTTTGTAAAAATTTCTTCTCTATAATATATAATTTTATTTAACCATTTGATATACATGAACTTAAAAATAGATAAGGATTAGTAAAAAATATTAAAATTTTATCTTTACAATAAATAATAAAATTTATGTTAAAAAATAATTATTTTTATGAAAAATAGAACACAATCCACAATGTGGTCCACACTAAGTGGAGGAAAAAAAGTTGTTTTATAAATTGCAAAAAATAGTAGATCTTGCATTTACCTTTATAAAATTAATCACAAAGCTATGGATCACCAACCTACAAAATAACAATTAGAGCTTCAAAGTGTGATGAGGAATCTAATGGCCACTTGGAAATAGTGAGGATAATAATTGAGGGGAGAAAAAAAAGATAGGAACTTGTATATTTGAAGTATTTTGGTGTATTATGCTCCAATAACATAAGAAAGATGGTAAACTTATATGTTATTTACTTCTTTAAATTTGCACAAGTCCTCCAAATGTATGGACTCTCTCAAATGTTGATAAAATGAAAAAAAATAAAAAAATAGAAAATATTGTGTTGGTTGCTTTTTCACAAACAACAAATGAAATACATCATTTGGAAGGTAGAGAGAAAAATAAGAAGATCTACCACATAAAATAAATAAATGACATGATCATTTTAAAAATTGAAATTGAATAAGCTGGTTGAAAATAATATAGAGGGAAAAATATTTTAATATAATATATTATGAATAAATTTATTTGATTTTTAATTAATTTATAAAATAATAGTATAATATTTATACAGAAAGGTAGGTGCTAAGAAGGCACACCTCCAAAGTTCAGATGAGGTTAAGTCTAAACATAACATAAAAGATCAAGTAGTTAAAGCAATTTCAACAAGTGTTTGATCTCTACTATAATGATTCTTGTATACATTATCAAATAGCTCCCAACCAGTGAGTGTACCCTTTTTCTCAAGAAGATCATAAGCATAGACCAAAAAAATTGCCAACTCCAACCAAAAAACCTTATTGGAGTTGGGCCAACATTTCATATTTTTATATCAAATTATTTGTTTAAAATTTTTAAATTTTAATTTATTTATTTTTTTAAACTATAGATCTCACATCTCTCAATAGTATATTAAACTTTTAATTAATCACAATTTTTTTATTTTAAAAATAATTTATTTATCTATTTCAATTTCTAAGATGTCAACAATTTAATTAATTATTTTGTGAATATTTAAATATGCAAATTAATGTAAAGTATGATATATAAGAAGTGGTTAAGTTTAAACAACACACTCAAAACTTTGATTTTTTTAAATCTTTCATTTAAAATTACACTAGTTTCTATAATAGAATTCTTATTAATGTGATATGAGATAAATCGATTAAACAAATCAAAATTTAAAATGTACTTTTTAAATCAAACCATAAGAAATTGTAAAATGTACTTTTTAAATCAAAGCATAAGAAATTGTAAAACAGTGTAAAACTATTTTAAAAAAATCAATAAGAAAATTAAGAAATAAATTCTCCAATACGAATTTGTTACATAAAAGGAGTCTAAAGATTAGAATTTAACCAAACGAATCAAACAAACAATGGCATGGAAGGAAAAGCTGTCAACTGAAAACGCCGTGAAAGTCATGGTGGCTGTAGAACGAGAAAATTTTCAAAGTTGAAAACTTTCAAGAACGAAGAGAAAAATCTTCAATAATAACATATGGTAGAAAAATACTCAAGATAATAGCAAGATCGAAAAGGATAAAGAGACACTAAAAATTTGATAAAGAGAAACTAAAAAATTGAGATGGACCTAGGGTAAGGAAAATTAGATAGCAAAGTTTGAGAAGTGATATAAGCTGCTTAACAAAATTACATTTAAGAGAATTTCAAGACACCAAAGGAACATGAGCTTCTTATTTATTTATACTTACATATATTTAATAATTATATAGATATATATATATAAATATACATATATAGATATATATATATATAAATATATATATATATATAGATATATATCATGATATTCTAATAATTATATAATAAGATTCTCAATGTATAAGAAAGATGTATTTATCAGTTTTTTTTAGAAGAGAGGGAAGAAAGGATTCTTATCTTTATTATTATCAAGAGTAGATTCATGTAGCTTTCTATTATACATTAAAATAGATAGAGCTATTTTTTAACATAAACCAGTTTAACAGTTTAATGTTTATTTTGATCAATAGAAATATGATAATTATTTATCATCTTTTAGTATGAAATGTAAAATTATCGTAGACATCGAAACTTGATCAGTCAATTTATCCTTAATTCATTTATTCTCATACATTAATTAAATCAAGTGTTATTTATTTAATTAATATTTCCTATTTGGGGCAGGGGGGACCTAGCTCGATTGGTTAAAGCATCATGTTGCAGGCAAGAGATCATGATGTCTAATCTCCTCCCAAAACTGTGGAAGACAAAAAATCCGTAGTCTAAAAAAAATAACTACCTAAATAATATTTCTTATTTATTCTTAATTTCATCCAAATCTCACTATCTATATTAATTAAATAACATTTTTTTAATTTAATATATATTCTCTACTATCTTCTATTTTCCTAAGTTCTAACTTAAGACAAATAATTAATGAATTTGATTATTTATTTATCTACCCTACCTTATCCCAAGTAAATAAATAATTCTCCCCTCATATGTTATAACCTCCAACTTTTCCACTTTTCTTCTAATCCTAATCCTAATCACTCACCTTGTCCCCTCCTTAAACATTTGCACATTCCTAATCCATGATTTTAAAATAGGTCAACTCTTTTCCATTTATTGCTTACCTTTTTGTACCATAATCTTAAAGGCTTTCCTCTTTTGAAAAAGAACTCCACATGAATCTTTGTTCCAAAAGTACACTCCAAGTACACCTACGAAATTAGTCATACACATTAAACACGGATGATTAGGAATGAACCAAAAGTGCCCATTTGAAAAAGGTAACGAAATTTGTTTGACTTATTCTCCAAGCTTTGTAAACAGTTACCGAATGCTAGGGTTTCCTAGCTAGATTTGTATTGTTCCTAGAACACTGGGTAGTTCATGGAAGGTACTGTTGTGAGAGTATTGCATGGTTTGTAAAAATGATAATTTGTTGGATGTGGTGTAGCTGGAATCTTCATTGGGTAACACTTCATATTCACAGAGTGCGGTTGTCCCATTGATTGTTGACTCATTGCTTTGTTTTTGTGCAATGTAGAGCTCCAATCTGTTGTTTCTGAAATTGAAGAAGATAGGAACTTATGATTTTCTTTTTGGGCCTCAATTATTAAGTGCATAAAGTTTTTGTACTTCTGTGCTTCGGGAGTTTGATGAAGCTATGATTTAGCCATATTTTAAAAAATGTTTTGTATTGGTTTTATTTAGTAATGTATTGCAAGTTATACTACCAAACGATATCTCACTAAGTGTTTCATATGTTGTGGCTCACTGAGGTCTGGAGATATATTACACTGAGACGAAGGCTTGAAATGAATGGCATTTGCTGCAGTGATTTTCTACTGTATGTTCAAAGAAGAATCAGCATAGAGTAAGATGTTATCTGTATAATAAATCCTTAGCATTCACATTGATTTCCTTTCTTCTTAGTTGAGGAATCATGATCTGTATCATGGAAAAACTACCATGGGTTTCTCATTAGTCTGTGTAAAAAGCCAACTTGTGGTGTATTCCTCCTGATGGGACAATAACCACTTTTAGAACAGAACCACTTCTTCAATAAACTGAAACATCTACACGATTTACATCTAGATGACTAGATCCTAAGCATGGAAGTAATCTACAATGCTTTGCAATCATAAACATTTGAAAATAAGGGAATCTAAATACATGAACTAATACTAAAAATACAAGTTGTTTCATTACAGATATACAATGAATGAAGTATTGTACGACCTAGACATGTACCTTGTATTGGAAAATTCATATAGTTTCCCATCGTTGGAGAAGATGATGAGAGCCACCTCTGCATCACACAGCAGCGACAGCTCGAAGGCCTTCTTCAACAGCCCATTTTTTCTCTTACAGAATGTAACTTGTCTGTTGATCTTATTCTCTATCTTTTTCAGCTCAACCTTCCCTCTCCCCATTGATGACTTGTAAAAGTCTCCTTCAAGCCAAGATTCAAAACATCAAGTCTAAACCCTAATGGCGGCCATGGAAGAAGAGTATTGTAGCGATGTGCTAACCATGCATATAGATTACATAAATTATATTTGAAAAGGGTCAACAAGTAATAAGGGAGATTTCAGTTTCCTTGGGGGTACTCACCAAACAAGATTTGAAGAACGGAATGCTTCTCTGCAGGCCATTCACTCAACAAAAATTTAGAAATGAGAGAGCACTGAGTAATTGGTTGAAGAAATATGGACATGACTTTTTTAAAGGCGATATGTCTACTCGCCCATGTGAACACGGCCCCCAACTTCTACCGTAATGATAACGAAAGATTAAATAGAATATTGGAAACTGCATGTTTGTTCTTGAAAACTTCCAAAGTGAAGAACTAAATACTTTTATATCACGAATTATTATATATTCAGTCTGGCTGACAGTTTTAAGTCTTCTTTTACATTATGCGCATTCTGTCCTTTGCTTACCATATTCACTAGCATTTGCATTTTAATATGCATTGAAAGAAGCCAATATACAACTTCTATTCTTTCAACTTATTTACATTTACTTCCACTTGACGATTTTAATTTTTTGTATTTTCGAGGAATAGATCTATGTGTGCCTGTATACACAATACATTGTTTAACTAATTCTATTAAAGTCCTAATCACATTTAATTAGGCTTACTTAAAAATACTTTTAGGTTATTTTATTTTTGTCTCATGTCTTATTTTTCATTTTGCATATATAAGTAAGGTTCCTTTTGTATATTATGTATCTTATGTCATTTGTATCTTGTAGCAGCTTGTATGTATTGTATAATCTAATATTCATTTCTTACCATTCTCTTGTTGATTATTATTTTTGGCTTTGGAGGCAATTTTAGTCACTCGAGTCTATTGTGTGACTCTTATAATTAGAGCTTTAGATTTAGAAGCCTCTTTTAAATTTGAGAGTGTTTTGAGAAATAACTTTTGTTAAATAAAATTTCATCCAAAATGGACTTCACTATCAAATTTGAAAAGCTTAAAAACATATAAACTAATATCAAATTTGATAGGGTTTGGAGAAAAACAAAAATCGATCATTTTTGGGGGTTTGCAAAAAATTACAACTCAAAAATTAATATAGTCATATGGATTCATATAGCCATACACATCCCTACAATATATATGATTGTACAAATTGTACTCATTAGAAAATGAATGTTGTAGAATTTCCAAATAATTCTATAGAATACTCCATCACATGCATCACTTTGTATCATCAATGGGTATGGTTTGCACCATTGCCTACATTAGGGGTTGCTCTATAACAATTTTTTGGATTTATAAAAATTAAAACTATTTTACACAATTTGTTTAACTCCTAGTTATGTCGGGGGTTAATGCCTACAATTACACAAGGAGTGTCGTCACTACCAAGTGCCACCCCCACTTAGGTATGATTGCATTTGATGAGCTCCTAAGTGACCTAGTGATGCATATTATAGAGGAGGGAATTTACTACCCTTAAGATGATGGGATCTCAAGGAGAAAATTATCTCTCAACTACCTCAATTGACATGACTCAAATGAAGTAGAAATAGAGGAAAGTGAGCTTTAATAGAGTGCATAAATTAGCTAGACCTTTTAAACATAAAAAATTGAAAGTGTTGGGTATAGAGGTCTTTCAAAGAGATCAAAAAGCTCTCTGTCCAAGACGAATGCATGGTTGTCAAACAAACACGTAGTTGTTAGATGAACATGTCATGATGGTGTCCCATACAAACAAAGAATAGAAGTTGTCATAGGAAGACACAAAATACTTTGCGTGGGTTTCAAGACATGAAAGAGGTGCAAAATTATGCAAGTTTACAATTCAAATATAAAGTGACAGAAATAAAGATGCTAAGTGAATATTAGATGAAAATGACAAGGAGAGGTTTAGTATATCACCATTTTTTTTTTACGAAGTTCAAGCTTTCTCCAAGTAATTCTTCCACTTGTACCTACACACACAAGACCAAAGAGAAAGGTTTGGGTGGCTATATAGGAGTTTTCCTTAGTCAAACCATTGTATTGGTGTTTCCACCTCCACGGATAGCCTTAGACGAGATAATAAAAATAGATGTAAAATGGTAAAGAAAAAATAATGCTTAATAAATAAAGATAATATGGATGAATGAAAATACTTGAATAGTTACAACTCCCAAGCATAAAAGCTATGTAGAGCTTGTTGGTGCAGTGAAGAAGTAACGAGAAACTCCAAGATAACAATTTTCTCTTTGCAAGATGAGCTCGTATTTGTAATAATGGATTTTACTATAGAAGTTGTAGAAGAGGTTTTTGGATGATATGTGTATAGAAATAAGGAGAGTTTTGTGAATTATAAAATAAGAGAGTTGTGTATGTTTTTCCAAGAGAGGCAAATTGGATGAGTTTGAATCCTCAAGAAAGAGGGACTTATTTTGTCTAAATAGTCTTCATGAGTGACTCTCAATAAGGTTGTAGGTTGGTAGAGGTGTTATACTACCAAAACATGATAGTTTAATGTCTTAACATCCAGCTTAGTCATGAATTTTTGTAGGATGCTAGCACAACTCATAAACGTCCTCACGACATGCATAGGTTAGTGAGAAAATTAGACTCAACTATCAAGAAATTGGGTGTGTCAGGTGGTGAGAGATGGTTTTATGTTAAGGGGAGAATAATTATCTTAATTCATCTAAAGAGGAAGGAGTATGTAATGTGAAAGTGCATATCATGCAATTTATGGCATTACATTTCCCCCCCCACTTTAGCCGACATATGTTTCGAAGATAAAATGCGATCTAAAGTAAAATTTAGGGTTGCCACAATAATGGGTTAGACTTTTTGGGACATCTTGGTTTTTGTTGAAATCACATATTTTTCAAAAATATAATGATCTAAGCCTTGAAAGGTTCCATTTACAAGATTTTAACTGAAGAGGGTTCGATCAAACCCCCTTGGATAAAACCCCACTAGTTTTAAACCATACCTATAATGGAGTCTCCTCTACACCTATCAAAATGCTGATAAAAAACCACTTCTTATTTACCTTTTGGGGGATAAAATGAATTCATTTAAATTAATTTTTTGTAAGTATGCATTCCTTATTATAAGCTTCCCAAAAATTATAATTGTAAATATATTAAATTCTCTTTATCTCTTGTGAATGTAGGTTTTTCACTGAAAATCAAGCTCTTTATTCTACACATATGGAAAAAAGTAGATTACGAAAAAAAGTTATAAAACATATCTATGCTCTTGGTATTGATGTCCTTGATCCAACAAAAAAAATAATGTCTTGTACAGTAAACCTATGTCTAAATTATAATTGGTGTGACTTCAAAACTTAATTATAAAAAGTATTCAACAAAACACTATGAAACCAAATGAAGGAGCTAGATATTGTAGTTACAAATCTAAATTTAAAAAAAAAGAATTTTATCCTTCATGGAAAAAAAGTTGTGTTATGCAGTAAACATCACTCTTTAAAAATGTTGTTTGCTATTAAAAACTAGTTATCAAAGGAGATGACAAAATAAATGCAATTTTATTGAAAGTTTTCTAATATATATATAATCTATAGATGAAATGTCACAAATCACTAGTTTGCATCATCTTCAAATTCCCCATGTTTTAGCAGCTATAAGTGTCTAAAAGTGAAGATTTAGGTTAAAAAGTTTAGTTCAATGTCAAGTTTTGCCAAAAAGTGTAACCAACTATTGTGGGATCACCTAATTAGGAGAGCATTTTACCCAGGATACAAAGGGGAAGTACAATCTTCTATCCATGTGGAGTTTCCCCCAAAGAAGAGACCTAAGTTGATCATGCATAGAATGATTAATTTGTATCACCATAAACACGTTACCTATATACAAACATGTTAGGAAAAAAGTTGAAATTTAGACATCAATCTGAATTATATAGACACAAGACAATGCTAATATGTATGGGTAGAAAATTGAGTTATGCTAGGGACAATACAAAAATTTAATCGACTTGTGACTGCTACAAATTTCATTGTAGTACATTAATAGAAAAGATACATAGATGCTCATAAAGACAAAGTCTAGTCGGTTTCCCTTGTGTTAGATGATACATTAGACTACTCGATGTAGAAATATTTAAAAAATAATCTTAAGATAAGAGATTTTTAATATGAATATGATAACCTCGCTTTAGAATAGCGTGTCCTACACAAAGGGACACAAGTTACTCAGGGTCCTATCATAAGAGAGACATAAGAGAGATAGGGGGATCTTAGTATTCAGGGTCAATATAATTCATATAAATAGCATATGTATAAAACTATTTTTTAATTGTCATCATGGTCCCAAATATTTCAAATCATGAAGAAGGAACACATAGATACAACTTAAAAATAAAATTTTGGGTCAGCATGGAAGAAGGCCTGAATGCCCCCAACACTTTGCATCATCCCCAAATATTGAGAATAAAAGTAGGAAAAATAGAAGAAGTGTACAATAGATTATCTTCCTTGTATTTAAGTACCTACAACGATATCTTGGGTCCTCTAGGAAAGACCACAAATATATACAAGCAAGAATAGGGGAATATAGACAAACATGAAAAGGGTATGTGCAGGATCATGATGTGCCAAAAAGTGGCGATACGTAAGTGATATTGTAAAGAGAAGAACTCTTTAAATCAAACATCGAAAAAACTTTAAATAATATCATTTATATTCAAAATAAAGTCGACAATTCATTCATTTAGACATCATAAAAGACGATCGATTCCAAAACACAACGACTTAAGTTGATAAGATAGATTCAATATATAAATTCGAGTTTAAATAGATACATGTGTCATAATACACTTCAATGATAATCATACATAAGATGTTCTAGTATAAGTTACAATTTGAGACTTAGGCATTCAGTTGCCTTAAGCTCTACAATACATATTTCAAGAAAATATAAAACATAAGTGAAGATGTCATCCTTTGATCTTCAATCCAACAATAAATCTTCATAAAGAAGATGAGAACAAGGATCAGACGCTTTTTCCGCCCAACCTCGAAGCTTATGCTTCCCCAGAATTCTTTAGTCATTGAAGAAATACCTAACCCTGCATGAATCGCTTAGCAAAAAGTAGTCTACGAGCAAGATGGAATCTAGTGCGTGCCTAGTATAACTAGTAAAACCACAAGAATTTTCATTTTTGTAATTCATTTAAGAAACAAACAAGTTCGATACTAGGATATGGTAGAGAGTTCAATAATTCCATCTGTTTCAATGGTCCTTAAGTTACTTGGCCAAGTAAAATATCATGCATGACAAATAAAGCAGTTTTGGAAAAATAAAACTACACTCTCTAATAACCCATATTCAGCACCCGTCCCGAAAGGTAACTTTCCCAAAAACATAACATGCACATTCATTTATCAAGCATGCATGGTTCTAAACAATCAAATACAATATTTCAAAAACAATAAAACTGAAATCTTGTTTGAAGTGGAAACAGTTGAAAAGTTATTCTTTTCATCGTTTTAATCCATAAATGACATTAAATTAATATTTAAAATGAGTAAATTAAATAATCAAAAATAAAATAAGAAGGTATATTTCCAGTATGTAATTAAGTACATATTTAAAAATAGTCATAAAAGAGCACGCGTTTTTTTATTCTATTCACTCAATTAATTTGTTTCGTTTTCAATAAAACTCATACTTTAATTTTAAATGATTTATTCTTTGTTTTCATTCTTTCAGAAAATACATAAATAAATTAATACTTTTCAAAAACAGTTCTTAAAATAAATCGTTTTAGTTTCTATTTTAAAAAGTGTTGTGTTTCAATGGCTAATTTCACTAATTTTAACCTCTGTTTCAAAATTACATTAAAAATTTATAAGTTATTTAGAGAAAATCCTTCTGTTTCTAATTCTTTCAAATCTGTAAATAACTTTTTATGTTTAAAATCCTTTCTAAATCTAAATTTAAATGAGGTATTTATGTTTTGAATCTCTTCCTACATTTAATTGTTTGTTTCTCAGTGTTTTCAAATCAAAATCTTCCTAAAGTTTTCTGTTTTGGAACTTGTTTTGAAATTTAGAGTTTGATGTTCAAGAATTTAATTAGAATTCTAAAAAAAAACACATAAATACTTTTAAATAGTTTGAGTAGAAAACAATAAAATAACTATTTCATCCCAATTTACCATATTCATGTTTTGTCTAATAACTTATAAGGATCCTACCTATTAATTTCTTAGATCTGAAAAGTGCTGAATGTATGCTTCCTTTGTATTTTGTTGCTTGTGTGAGGATATAGGAAGATTTATGTTTCCTATCCCTTGCTGCCTATTCTCCTTCTTTGTTTCCTATCTCCTGCTGCCTATTCTCATTCTCTATCTTGGATTACTTACTGCTACCCCTGTCAGATCTTCCTTCCATGTTTTGTTGGCACACTGCCTTTCTCCCAGACCGCACCCTCTTCACTCTCTCCATTCTCTTTGTTGGTTTCCTATGCATGGGAGAGTGGGGACAATGTGGCTGCGTAGGAGATGTGGAGAGGATGTGGGAGCCTGTTCCAACTGTGGCCTTCCTCTCCTTGTGTCGCTTCAAGATTCCCTTAGCTGGTTGCATGGGGAGTATGTGGAGAAGGACTGCCTTCCTAGCTGCGTGGAGGATAGACTCTCCAAAAGTCTACGTGCCTTCTACTGGTGTCTCCTTGCCACCTTCTCCCTATGCGTGGGTAGTGGAAGCTCTTGCTTGGCTGCATGGAAGAGTGGAGAGTGGAGAGTGGGGGTGTGTACCTCCTCTAAGAGCAATATGCCTCCCTCTCTAAACTCAAAAATTCACTAAAATATATGGTCTCAGAATTCCTCTAGTGCATAGTAAAAACTGAGACTTCTCCCCTGTATTTTTTTTACAAAATCTAAAAACAGATTTTCACCCACTCTCCAATTTCAAAAAAAATTCCCCGACTCTCCTCCTTCTCATGGATTGATGGAGTTATCAAGAAAATGAGATCCACAAAATGAGATTGATCTCTAGTTCAATTCTCTAACTCTAAGTTTTGAAAATCTGACTGCTTCTCATATTGATTGAAGATATCTTTTCAATCTGTCAAACTGAAGTTTCTTTTGAATGCAAATTTCAATTTCACGTGAATTGTTTTTCCAATTTCTTTTCAATTAATTTCCAATAACTCAACTCAAGTTATTTGTTAATTTCTAATTTTAAATCTTTTCCTCTTTCATAGTTTTCAAATAAAACAAATAATTTTAAACACAACTTTTATTACATTTTACTTAAATTTCGCAATAAAAGTCTATTTCATTAAATTTCAAAATACAAGCATCTTATTTTCAAACAATGATAAAATATTGATTTAAAAAATTTAGTTATTTAAATAAAAATCTATTTTCTCATAAATTAATAAAATTATCATTTAAAACAAGGTATATTTTTTCCACTTTTTGGAGAAATCAATAAAACTAGATTTAAAATTTGCAAACACGATAAACACAAAATGCATTAAATTTTTTAACTAAGTGAGTGTGTGTGATTCCATCATACTCATAAAAGTCTAATGGCTAAAACGACTCTACCTGATCGTTGTTCTTGCCTTCAATCACGTTCACCTATTCCTGCATTCACTTGAACTTGAGTTTTCATCAGTAATGAGAAACCCCAAATTAAATAAAAATACATTTCGAATCATTTGTAATTGCATTTCAATTTCAATTTCACTTAAATTGGAATTTCAATTTAACTTCAATTTAAATAATCAATTAACCTCAATTTAAATAACAATATCATAATTAATAATTGCATTTAATTAATCCATAAAATCTATACGTGACATCCTTCCCCTCTTGGAAGAGACATTGTCTTGATGTCTTATTAGTCATTCAATGAGCTGCATAACATCACCATCAATAAAACATACTATCTCGATCAGTAATAGCATATCTCAATAGGTAAAACATAGTGTCTCAATCATAATGAAATAGTAACTAACATCATAGTTCAAAAACATAAACATATACAAATAATAGTAGCATCCAAGCTATCAAGTTCACAACATGTGAATAAAAAACCAGAGTATCAAGTATCTCCACATAAAGCAAGTACTATTCTATGAAAGCAAATGAGGAAAATGACGGTCTATTGTCAGAGAATCCTCCCATGTAGCACTATCCTCAGTATAGTGGTCCCACTGGACCTTGTACTGAGTACTATCTCTGTTACGCAGATTAATGCTATACCTATCTAAGATTTAGATGGGCTCCACTAGCACCACCCCTGGATCATTTATCTGTAATGAACACCAATCAAGAATATGAGATGCATCATGATGATATGGTTTCAACAAAGAAACATGAAAAACATTATGGAGTCGAGCTAGAGAAGGTGATAACGCTAGTCTATATGCAACTGGATTAATAACTTCCAGTACATAAAATGGTTCCACAAATCTTGGTGCCAACTTTAATGATTTCCAAAATGAGATAGAGCTCTTATGAGGCTGAACCCTCAAGAAGACTTTATCTCCTGCAGCAAACTGTCTAAAAGTCCTGTTCCTATCAGCATAGCTCTTATGTCTATCAGTTGCTTCCTTCAACCTACCCTTGATCAACTTCATTTTCTCATCCATTTCCTTGAGCATATCTGGACCAATAATGATCCTATCTTCCATCCTATCCCTATTGATGGGTGTGCAACATTTCTAGCCATAAAGTGCCTCAAAAGGTGCCATACCCAATGATGCATGAAATGAGTTGTTGTAGGAAAACTCAACCAGTAGTAAATATTCCTCCCACTTGTACTGCTGATCCATGCAATACAATCTCAGTAAGTCCTCAACAACCTGATTGACCCTTTCAGTTTGGCCATCGGTTTGTGCGTGATATGCATAACTAAAATTCAATTTAGTTCCCAAAGCTGCATTCAGTGTAGTCCAGAACCTAGATGTCATCCTGGTATTCGTATCAAAAATAATGGTCTCTAGTACACAATGCAATCTGAATATCTCTTGCACAAATTTCCTTGCAAGGGTCAATGATCCATCCTTCAGATTTACAAATATGAAATGTGAAACCTTCATCAAATTATCAACAACTACTAAGATGGTATCATGCCTATTCCTACTCAAAGGTAATCCTTGGATGAAATCCATACTGATTACTTGCCACTTATACTCAGGTATATCGTGGGGATACAAAAGTCCTACTGGATGCACATGCTCAGCCTTGACCTGCTGACATTCCAAACATCTAGCCACATACTCCATGACATCTTTCTTGAGCTTAGGCCAAAAATACAAAGCCTTCAACTCTGCTACCATCTTTGTAACTCCTGGATGCCCTGAATAAGGTGCATCATGAACTTCCTCAAGTCTCCACCCTCAGGGATATACATCCTTCCCTGATATTTGACAACACAATCATACTCCATCACATACCCATCAAATCTATGATCTGAAGGATCTGCCTCTAAGGCTTGTTTGACCCTATCATAATGCTCATCTCTTGGAAGATACTACAACACTTCTCTCAAATTTGACCTAGTGGTCAACATAGTAGAGAGATGTCTTCTCCTGCTAAGAGCATCAGCAACCCTGTTTTCCTTACCCTTGATATACTCATGTGAACCCCTAAACCTAAAAATGCACAAGAGCAAAAAAACACATTAGGTTGTTAGATCAAATGCAAGCATACAAGCATGAGAGATTCCCCATGAAATCCACCTATTTAAACTAAAATTAGGAACATGAAGAACACAAAACAAGAAATTAAACTAAGTCCTAATTAAGCCAATAGATTGATGATCCCATGGGGGAATTGGTGCCAATGAGGTGTTGCAATTGGCCCTTTCCCAATTCCTAAGTTGCAAAGTAGAATGAGCATGGTCAAATCTCTTTGGAGATTTGAGCATAACTTTGTTACAAATTGTGAAAATGGTAATAAGTTGAGTGAGATGGGAAAAATTAGCTCTCAATATGAAGAGAGTAACTTTACACGAAGATTGTGGATGAGAAATGAGGAGAGAAGTCTCCAATTTATAACTTTCAATTTGGAAGAGAAAGTAAGATTTGAGCAACGTGGGACAAACTTTCAATCCAAAGGTTGAATGCCACATGTCAAGATGTGAATGATTAGTGGTTGTGCACATTTTGGCCAAAGTGCCAATAAATGCATAAATTTGAATTTGAAATTGTGAGATGACTTGTTGAAGAGGGAAGAGAAATGAAGTTAATGTTACTTGGCTCAAGGCTAAGGACATGTAAGAGGTCTTAAATGCCTTGTTGGAAGGACCAAGTCCACTTGGCCTTTTTGAATTCAAATAAAGAAATATTCCCTTTTTGATGCCATGTTGAGAGAAAATAGATGAATTAATAAATCAAAGTAATTGATTTATTGTGCAATTTTAATTCTCTAGAGAATTTTAATGAGAGGGATTAACTTAATCACTGTTTTGATTAATTTAATGAAGAATTAGACGATGTGACAATTTACACTTAAATTTATGAATCGATTTAAATCCAATTGAGAGGAAAGGATTAATTAAATAAATGATTTTGATTTATTTAACTAAGGAGGAATATGTTAGATTAAATTAAATAATGTTTTAATTTATTCAATTTAATGAGAGGACTTTAGAGATTTAATTTAAATAAAATGAATTATTTAAATGAACATAGAAAGATGATTAATTTAATCACCAGAGGAGAAAGACCTAATTAAATAAATAATGATTTATTTAATTAAGGAATGAAAGGTGTTGATAAGCTGAGAGTATGATTCAAGATGGAATGATGTTAGTAGGATCAGAATCAGGTGCATGTATATTTTACGTGTCTACATTTTGCCCCTCTTTGAAGCAATGTACTTGTTGCATTGATTCAAAGAATAATCTGCTATGATCAAAGTTCAAAATTTCTCAATTTTTTTCAGATGCCCCACTGTTGCCCCAGTGGAAGGATTATGCTGGTATATTGCCCCCTCAAGAGATTGAGCAGAAATGTATGATTTTCTGATCGAGATCATGATAAAATGCGAGAGGAGTGGTTCTATTGATCAATGGATGAAAGATAATTCTTTGATGTATACAATTCTGATGATGTGTAGACAGTCATCAGCCATGGGTAGCCTCGTGTATATTTTGATACAACACACCGATTTTAGATAGAAATGTTAGTAAAGATAGAAGAATAAGAAGAATAAGATGGATGGAAGGAGGATCCACAAAAGTTCACATTATTACCGATGATGATGATGTATTGCTTACTAGGAGTTGGGATTTTCAAAGGGCCAATTGCTTTATGTTTGATAACACACATAGGTACAATGCATCAAGGTATAAAGTACCAGGATGGTGTTGTACTTAGTGTGATGGACTTTGACTCATCAATCAGATAGGAGTATTCCTATTCACACTTGACATACGGAAACCTTGCTAAGATGGACCTAACAAAGCAAGTATTCACCAAGTTATTTTATAAGAATATCCAACAAGCATAGCAGATAAAAAAGATAATGATCGTTGCTCCATTCCTTTCTCTCTAAACCTATTTTGTTTAGGCATCATCAAGAGGTCCTTGGAATGAGCAAAAAATAAGATAAGTCAAAAAGACCAAATAAAGTAAACAAACAAGCTAATGTTTTCTTCGTATCGCTAGCCAAGGCTAAACTACTATGGGGTACCTGATGCTTATGTCCATCACAGGAAAGCTTCATCCTAGGACATGTTGTGATCAGGGTTCTGATGGGACTGATTTGGGTGATAAGCTATTGATACTCCGATTTGACCAACTTGCTTGCTTACTGACTTAGACTTGAGAGACTTTGATGATTAGGGTGTTCACTTTTGGACTTGCTAGACTTGCTTATGACTGACTCACCAAAGGGTGAAGGCAATGATTGAGTTTATTATGAGTGATGACAATCACGGGTGAAAGCAAGATGAAATGGATGCACCATTTTGGATTTTTAGATATTTTGAGGCTATTTTTGGTATTTTGAGATGTTTTACAAATGCCTTTGGTATTTTGTGTCTTGGGGGCCGATCAAGGATGGCCTTGCCTATGTTCCAGCTCAGAGACAGCCTAGTTCGGACTGACGATGAAATGACTTGATGATAAGATGGGCAAGTAGATTTCCATTTTATTGCTTAAAGGACTGACCTAAGATGCAAAATTAGATTGGCAAACAGATTGCCAATGCGACGGACACCTAAAGGACTGACCTAAATGTAGAATGGATGGGAAAACGGATTGCCAATGCGACAAACACCTAAGAACTGACCTAAATGTCTTGGGGGATGATCAAAGATCAACCTTACCTACGTTCAAGCTTAGAGATGATGTAGTTCGACAAGGTGAAAGACTGTCAAGACTCAATGATGAATTTTTGAAGATTTTCTGATATTTCGACATGTTTTTGAGTTTTTTGATGATTTTTGGAATGTTTTTTGATTTTTCGCATGATTTTGACAATTTGGATATGGATATACGATGACAATATCAGTGCTCTATTTTAGGATTTTGTTGAAAACCAAGCTTAATGTTGATTGATTGGATTGATGGATTGATAGTTTGACTAAGTGTGTTAAGTCAAACAAAAGTGATAATGCACTTGTAAACTTTAGGAAGTTGTGTTATCCTAGAGTAAACTTGTACAAAAGAGGATGGTTTGACTAAGTGTGTTAAGTCAAACAAGTTGATGATGGATTGGATAATTTGACTAAGTGTGTTAAGTCAAATAAGATGATAATGCACTTGTAAAACCAAGGAAGTTGTGTTATCCTAGAGTAAACTCATGCACACGATGATAGTTTGATTAAGTGTGTTAAGTCAAACAAGGTGATAATTGATTGAATTCGATTGATCAAGATTGATGAAGCTTGATTTGGAACAAAATTGTTTTGATGATTTGATGTGACGTTGACATACACATTAGATGCAATTGATATGAATTGTTTTGATTGATATTCGACGAAAGATAAAGATTAATAAGGAACATCTTCCTGTCAAAATATGCCATGGGCTAGTGATTTGGATTTGTCTCACAAATGCTTTGAACAATTTGCTTTCATGTTTTCCAATGTTCAGATCACCACATAAGTTGGATGATATATATCAAGATTTATTCTTGAAGCAAGATGTAAATATTCGCCCCCAGTGTCTAGCAATGCTTGAATGGCCATGGGCAGATTTTTGGATAGATGTATAGATAGATAAGATAAGCATGCAAAGGATGCCAAGGATTATCTTGTGACAAGATAAGGTGCTCGAATAGAGGAACGCTCATTTGGATAATGCTTCAAGTCTGAGATAGCATTAGGTAGCATAGGATCAATGAAAATGACCCATGTCAAGATGTTTACTATAAACAAGTGTAAAGTGTTTACCAAACCTTCATCAAGATCAAGATAAGGTAGATAGATGGTAATGTGTTGGATAAATGGTTCATGGATGAACAGATGATATGGCTGAAATGTTGGCTTTATTATGGATGTGATAAGATGCTTTCTCCTGGAATGGCCCACATAGATGCTTGATTCTACACATGACACCTGTTTTCTAGGTTTTCATCATGGTACTTGTCCAAAGCGCCACCGAAGTGGTTTTCACTAGAGGACGATTTTTATCTTTACTATTTTCAATCCTTTTTTTGATTTTTTTAGATTTTTGTATTTTTTGATTTTTATGTATTTTCTGAGAGATTTTAAGCTGATGTTGGACCACCTCGTGGTGCTAATGTAGATGCTTCTATTATAATGTGCCATCGGTATCCTACTTGAAGAATTTGTTTTTCCAAGATACATGCACTTGAATGCAACTTTTGAGATCCCTGATCTGCTTGACTGATACCAGAGTTAACTTTGTCTTTGTGCGCACATCGCGATAGGGTACCTTTTGAATCCTTATGATAAAGGGTCGCTACCAATACATGGTCAATGTGAGAATTGGATATCATGCATGGAGGCGTGGATGGAGTGTGTTTAGGATTAACAGATGGATTGGTTGATAGTTTGGAACCTTTGACTCTCCAAACTTTAGAAGATGAGCAATAATGGGTGGATATGGAAGTGTGCTTCGAATTAGGACCAACAGATCAATACACTTTTGTATGTCGCTTGAGAAGCCTAATTTTTCCTTTGTGGACATCTTTGATGGATACTTTTCCCTTTTTTATTTTGCCCCATAGTTTCTTTGACTAATGGA
>VCHN02000014.1:127228763-127313208 GCA_007115665.2 Sequoiadendron giganteum
AGATTTGAAGAACGGAATGCTTCTCTGCAGGCCATTCACTCAACAAAAATTTAGAAATGAGAGAGCACTGAGTAATTGGTTGAAGAAATATGGACATGACTTTTTTAAAGGCGATATGTCTACTCGCCCATGTGAACACGGCCCCCAACTTCTACCGTAATGATAACGAAAGATTAAATAGAATATTGGAAACTGCATGTTTGTTCTTGAAAACTTCCAAAGTGAAGAACTAAATACTTTTATATCACGAATTATTATATATTCAGTCTGGCTGACAGTTTTAAGTCTTCTTTTACATTATGCGCATTCTGTCCTTTGCTTACCATATTCACTAGCATTTGCATTTTAATATGCATTGAAAGAAGCCAATATACAACTTCTATTCTTTCAACTTATTTACATTTACTTCCACTTGACGATTTTAATTTTTTGTATTTTCGAGGAATAGATCTATGTGTGCCTGTATACACAATACATTGTTTAACTAATTCTATTAAAGTCCTAATCACATTTAATTAGGCTTACTTAAAAATACTTTTAGGTTATTTTATTTTTGTCTCATGTCTTATTTTTCATTTTGCATATATAAGTAAGGTTCCTTTTGTATATTATGTATCTTATGTCATTTGTATCTTGTAGCAGCTTGTATGTATTGTATAATCTAATATTCATTTCTTACCATTCTCTTGTTGATTATTATTTTTGGCTTTGGAGGCAATTTTAGTCACTCGAGTCTATTGTGTGACTCTTATAATTAGAGCTTTAGATTTAGAAGCCTCTTTTAAATTTGAGAGTGTTTTGAGAAATAACTTTTGTTAAATAAAATTTCATCCAAAATGGACTTCACTATCAAATTTGAAAAGCTTAAAAACATATAAACTAATATCAAATTTGATAGGGTTTGGAGAAAAACAAAAATCGATCATTTTTGGGGGTTTGCAAAAAATTACAACTCAAAAATTAATATAGTCATATGGATTCATATAGCCATACACATCCCTACAATATATATGATTGTACAAATTGTACTCATTAGAAAATGAATGTTGTAGAATTTCCAAATAATTCTATAGAATACTCCATCACATGCATCACTTTGTATCATCAATGGGTATGGTTTGCACCATTGCCTACATTAGGGGTTGCTCTATAACAATTTTTTGGATTTATAAAAATTAAAACTATTTTACACAATTTGTTTAACTCCTAGTTATGTCGGGGGTTAATGCCTACAATTACACAAGGAGTGTCGTCACTACCAAGTGCCACCCCCACTTAGGTATGATTGCATTTGATGAGCTCCTAAGTGACCTAGTGATGCATATTATAGAGGAGGGAATTTACTACCCTTAAGATGATGGGATCTCAAGGAGAAAATTATCTCTCAACTACCTCAATTGACATGACTCAAATGAAGTAGAAATAGAGGAAAGTGAGCTTTAATAGAGTGCATAAATTAGCTAGACCTTTTAAACATAAAAAATTGAAAGTGTTGGGTATAGAGGTCTTTCAAAGAGATCAAAAAGCTCTCTGTCCAAGACGAATGCATGGTTGTCAAACAAACACGTAGTTGTTAGATGAACATGTCATGATGGTGTCCCATACAAACAAAGAATAGAAGTTGTCATAGGAAGACACAAAATACTTTGCGTGGGTTTCAAGACATGAAAGAGGTGCAAAATTATGCAAGTTTACAATTCAAATATAAAGTGACAGAAATAAAGATGCTAAGTGAATATTAGATGAAAATGACAAGGAGAGGTTTAGTATATCACCATTTTTTTTTTACGAAGTTCAAGCTTTCTCCAAGTAATTCTTCCACTTGTACCTACACACACAAGACCAAAGAGAAAGGTTTGGGTGGCTATATAGGAGTTTTCCTTAGTCAAACCATTGTATTGGTGTTTCCACCTCCACGGATAGCCTTAGACGAGATAATAAAAATAGATGTAAAATGGTAAAGAAAAAATAATGCTTAATAAATAAAGATAATATGGATGAATGAAAATACTTGAATAGTTACAACTCCCAAGCATAAAAGCTATGTAGAGCTTGTTGGTGCAGTGAAGAAGTAACGAGAAACTCCAAGATAACAATTTTCTCTTTGCAAGATGAGCTCGTATTTGTAATAATGGATTTTACTATAGAAGTTGTAGAAGAGGTTTTTGGATGATATGTGTATAGAAATAAGGAGAGTTTTGTGAATTATAAAATAAGAGAGTTGTGTATGTTTTTCCAAGAGAGGCAAATTGGATGAGTTTGAATCCTCAAGAAAGAGGGACTTATTTTGTCTAAATAGTCTTCATGAGTGACTCTCAATAAGGTTGTAGGTTGGTAGAGGTGTTATACTACCAAAACATGATAGTTTAATGTCTTAACATCCAGCTTAGTCATGAATTTTTGTAGGATGCTAGCACAACTCATAAACGTCCTCACGACATGCATAGGTTAGTGAGAAAATTAGACTCAACTATCAAGAAATTGGGTGTGTCAGGTGGTGAGAGATGGTTTTATGTTAAGGGGAGAATAATTATCTTAATTCATCTAAAGAGGAAGGAGTATGTAATGTGAAAGTGCATATCATGCAATTTATGGCATTACATTTCCCCCCCCACTTTAGCCGACATATGTTTCGAAGATAAAATGCGATCTAAAGTAAAATTTAGGGTTGCCACAATAATGGGTTAGACTTTTTGGGACATCTTGGTTTTTGTTGAAATCACATATTTTTCAAAAATATAATGATCTAAGCCTTGAAAGGTTCCATTTACAAGATTTTAACTGAAGAGGGTTCGATCAAACCCCCTTGGATAAAACCCCACTAGTTTTAAACCATACCTATAATGGAGTCTCCTCTACACCTATCAAAATGCTGATAAAAAACCACTTCTTATTTACCTTTTGGGGGATAAAATGAATTCATTTAAATTAATTTTTTGTAAGTATGCATTCCTTATTATAAGCTTCCCAAAAATTATAATTGTAAATATATTAAATTCTCTTTATCTCTTGTGAATGTAGGTTTTTCACTGAAAATCAAGCTCTTTATTCTACACATATGGAAAAAAGTAGATTACGAAAAAAAGTTATAAAACATATCTATGCTCTTGGTATTGATGTCCTTGATCCAACAAAAAAAATAATGTCTTGTACAGTAAACCTATGTCTAAATTATAATTGGTGTGACTTCAAAACTTAATTATAAAAAGTATTCAACAAAACACTATGAAACCAAATGAAGGAGCTAGATATTGTAGTTACAAATCTAAATTTAAAAAAAAAGAATTTTATCCTTCATGGAAAAAAAGTTGTGTTATGCAGTAAACATCACTCTTTAAAAATGTTGTTTGCTATTAAAAACTAGTTATCAAAGGAGATGACAAAATAAATGCAATTTTATTGAAAGTTTTCTAATATATATATAATCTATAGATGAAATGTCACAAATCACTAGTTTGCATCATCTTCAAATTCCCCATGTTTTAGCAGCTATAAGTGTCTAAAAGTGAAGATTTAGGTTAAAAAGTTTAGTTCAATGTCAAGTTTTGCCAAAAAGTGTAACCAACTATTGTGGGATCACCTAATTAGGAGAGCATTTTACCCAGGATACAAAGGGGAAGTACAATCTTCTATCCATGTGGAGTTTCCCCCAAAGAAGAGACCTAAGTTGATCATGCATAGAATGATTAATTTGTATCACCATAAACACGTTACCTATATACAAACATGTTAGGAAAAAAGTTGAAATTTAGACATCAATCTGAATTATATAGACACAAGACAATGCTAATATGTATGGGTAGAAAATTGAGTTATGCTAGGGACAATACAAAAATTTAATCGACTTGTGACTGCTACAAATTTCATTGTAGTACATTAATAGAAAAGATACATAGATGCTCATAAAGACAAAGTCTAGTCGGTTTCCCTTGTGTTAGATGATACATTAGACTACTCGATGTAGAAATATTTAAAAAATAATCTTAAGATAAGAGATTTTTAATATGAATATGATAACCTCGCTTTAGAATAGCGTGTCCTACACAAAGGGACACAAGTTACTCAGGGTCCTATCATAAGAGAGACATAAGAGAGATAGGGGGATCTTAGTATTCAGGGTCAATATAATTCATATAAATAGCATATGTATAAAACTATTTTTTAATTGTCATCATGGTCCCAAATATTTCAAATCATGAAGAAGGAACACATAGATACAACTTAAAAATAAAATTTTGGGTCAGCATGGAAGAAGGCCTGAATGCCCCCAACACTTTGCATCATCCCCAAATATTGAGAATAAAAGTAGGAAAAATAGAAGAAGTGTACAATAGATTATCTTCCTTGTATTTAAGTACCTACAACGATATCTTGGGTCCTCTAGGAAAGACCACAAATATATACAAGCAAGAATAGGGGAATATAGACAAACATGAAAAGGGTATGTGCAGGATCATGATGTGCCAAAAAGTGGCGATACGTAAGTGATATTGTAAAGAGAAGAACTCTTTAAATCAAACATCGAAAAAACTTTAAATAATATCATTTATATTCAAAATAAAGTCGACAATTCATTCATTTAGACATCATAAAAGACGATCGATTCCAAAACACAACGACTTAAGTTGATAAGATAGATTCAATATATAAATTCGAGTTTAAATAGATACATGTGTCATAATACACTTCAATGATAATCATACATAAGATGTTCTAGTATAAGTTACAATTTGAGACTTAGGCATTCAGTTGCCTTAAGCTCTACAATACATATTTCAAGAAAATATAAAACATAAGTGAAGATGTCATCCTTTGATCTTCAATCCAACAATAAATCTTCATAAAGAAGATGAGAACAAGGATCAGACGCTTTTTCCGCCCAACCTCGAAGCTTATGCTTCCCCAGAATTCTTTAGTCATTGAAGAAATACCTAACCCTGCATGAATCGCTTAGCAAAAAGTAGTCTACGAGCAAGATGGAATCTAGTGCGTGCCTAGTATAACTAGTAAAACCACAAGAATTTTCATTTTTGTAATTCATTTAAGAAACAAACAAGTTCGATACTAGGATATGGTAGAGAGTTCAATAATTCCATCTGTTTCAATGGTCCTTAAGTTACTTGGCCAAGTAAAATATCATGCATGACAAATAAAGCAGTTTTGGAAAAATAAAACTACACTCTCTAATAACCCATATTCAGCACCCGTCCCGAAAGGTAACTTTCCCAAAAACATAACATGCACATTCATTTATCAAGCATGCATGGTTCTAAACAATCAAATACAATATTTCAAAAACAATAAAACTGAAATCTTGTTTGAAGTGGAAACAGTTGAAAAGTTATTCTTTTCATCGTTTTAATCCATAAATGACATTAAATTAATATTTAAAATGAGTAAATTAAATAATCAAAAATAAAATAAGAAGGTATATTTCCAGTATGTAATTAAGTACATATTTAAAAATAGTCATAAAAGAGCACGCGTTTTTTTATTCTATTCACTCAATTAATTTGTTTCGTTTTCAATAAAACTCATACTTTAATTTTAAATGATTTATTCTTTGTTTTCATTCTTTCAGAAAATACATAAATAAATTAATACTTTTCAAAAACAGTTCTTAAAATAAATCGTTTTAGTTTCTATTTTAAAAAGTGTTGTGTTTCAATGGCTAATTTCACTAATTTTAACCTCTGTTTCAAAATTACATTAAAAATTTATAAGTTATTTAGAGAAAATCCTTCTGTTTCTAATTCTTTCAAATCTGTAAATAACTTTTTATGTTTAAAATCCTTTCTAAATCTAAATTTAAATGAGGTATTTATGTTTTGAATCTCTTCCTACATTTAATTGTTTGTTTCTCAGTGTTTTCAAATCAAAATCTTCCTAAAGTTTTCTGTTTTGGAACTTGTTTTGAAATTTAGAGTTTGATGTTCAAGAATTTAATTAGAATTCTAAAAAAAAACACATAAATACTTTTAAATAGTTTGAGTAGAAAACAATAAAATAACTATTTCATCCCAATTTACCATATTCATGTTTTGTCTAATAACTTATAAGGATCCTACCTATTAATTTCTTAGATCTGAAAAGTGCTGAATGTATGCTTCCTTTGTATTTTGTTGCTTGTGTGAGGATATAGGAAGATTTATGTTTCCTATCCCTTGCTGCCTATTCTCCTTCTTTGTTTCCTATCTCCTGCTGCCTATTCTCATTCTCTATCTTGGATTACTTACTGCTACCCCTGTCAGATCTTCCTTCCATGTTTTGTTGGCACACTGCCTTTCTCCCAGACCGCACCCTCTTCACTCTCTCCATTCTCTTTGTTGGTTTCCTATGCATGGGAGAGTGGGGACAATGTGGCTGCGTAGGAGATGTGGAGAGGATGTGGGAGCCTGTTCCAACTGTGGCCTTCCTCTCCTTGTGTCGCTTCAAGATTCCCTTAGCTGGTTGCATGGGGAGTATGTGGAGAAGGACTGCCTTCCTAGCTGCGTGGAGGATAGACTCTCCAAAAGTCTACGTGCCTTCTACTGGTGTCTCCTTGCCACCTTCTCCCTATGCGTGGGTAGTGGAAGCTCTTGCTTGGCTGCATGGAAGAGTGGAGAGTGGAGAGTGGGGGTGTGTACCTCCTCTAAGAGCAATATGCCTCCCTCTCTAAACTCAAAAATTCACTAAAATATATGGTCTCAGAATTCCTCTAGTGCATAGTAAAAACTGAGACTTCTCCCCTGTATTTTTTTTACAAAATCTAAAAACAGATTTTCACCCACTCTCCAATTTCAAAAAAAATTCCCCGACTCTCCTCCTTCTCATGGATTGATGGAGTTATCAAGAAAATGAGATCCACAAAATGAGATTGATCTCTAGTTCAATTCTCTAACTCTAAGTTTTGAAAATCTGACTGCTTCTCATATTGATTGAAGATATCTTTTCAATCTGTCAAACTGAAGTTTCTTTTGAATGCAAATTTCAATTTCACGTGAATTGTTTTTCCAATTTCTTTTCAATTAATTTCCAATAACTCAACTCAAGTTATTTGTTAATTTCTAATTTTAAATCTTTTCCTCTTTCATAGTTTTCAAATAAAACAAATAATTTTAAACACAACTTTTATTACATTTTACTTAAATTTCGCAATAAAAGTCTATTTCATTAAATTTCAAAATACAAGCATCTTATTTTCAAACAATGATAAAATATTGATTTAAAAAATTTAGTTATTTAAATAAAAATCTATTTTCTCATAAATTAATAAAATTATCATTTAAAACAAGGTATATTTTTTCCACTTTTTGGAGAAATCAATAAAACTAGATTTAAAATTTGCAAACACGATAAACACAAAATGCATTAAATTTTTTAACTAAGTGAGTGTGTGTGATTCCATCATACTCATAAAAGTCTAATGGCTAAAACGACTCTACCTGATCGTTGTTCTTGCCTTCAATCACGTTCACCTATTCCTGCATTCACTTGAACTTGAGTTTTCATCAGTAATGAGAAACCCCAAATTAAATAAAAATACATTTCGAATCATTTGTAATTGCATTTCAATTTCAATTTCACTTAAATTGGAATTTCAATTTAACTTCAATTTAAATAATCAATTAACCTCAATTTAAATAACAATATCATAATTAATAATTGCATTTAATTAATCCATAAAATCTATACGTGACATCCTTCCCCTCTTGGAAGAGACATTGTCTTGATGTCTTATTAGTCATTCAATGAGCTGCATAACATCACCATCAATAAAACATACTATCTCGATCAGTAATAGCATATCTCAATAGGTAAAACATAGTGTCTCAATCATAATGAAATAGTAACTAACATCATAGTTCAAAAACATAAACATATACAAATAATAGTAGCATCCAAGCTATCAAGTTCACAACATGTGAATAAAAAACCAGAGTATCAAGTATCTCCACATAAAGCAAGTACTATTCTATGAAAGCAAATGAGGAAAATGACGGTCTATTGTCAGAGAATCCTCCCATGTAGCACTATCCTCAGTATAGTGGTCCCACTGGACCTTGTACTGAGTACTATCTCTGTTACGCAGATTAATGCTATACCTATCTAAGATTTAGATGGGCTCCACTAGCACCACCCCTGGATCATTTATCTGTAATGAACACCAATCAAGAATATGAGATGCATCATGATGATATGGTTTCAACAAAGAAACATGAAAAACATTATGGAGTCGAGCTAGAGAAGGTGATAACGCTAGTCTATATGCAACTGGATTAATAACTTCCAGTACATAAAATGGTTCCACAAATCTTGGTGCCAACTTTAATGATTTCCAAAATGAGATAGAGCTCTTATGAGGCTGAACCCTCAAGAAGACTTTATCTCCTGCAGCAAACTGTCTAAAAGTCCTGTTCCTATCAGCATAGCTCTTATGTCTATCAGTTGCTTCCTTCAACCTACCCTTGATCAACTTCATTTTCTCATCCATTTCCTTGAGCATATCTGGACCAATAATGATCCTATCTTCCATCCTATCCCTATTGATGGGTGTGCAACATTTCTAGCCATAAAGTGCCTCAAAAGGTGCCATACCCAATGATGCATGAAATGAGTTGTTGTAGGAAAACTCAACCAGTAGTAAATATTCCTCCCACTTGTACTGCTGATCCATGCAATACAATCTCAGTAAGTCCTCAACAACCTGATTGACCCTTTCAGTTTGGCCATCGGTTTGTGCGTGATATGCATAACTAAAATTCAATTTAGTTCCCAAAGCTGCATTCAGTGTAGTCCAGAACCTAGATGTCATCCTGGTATTCGTATCAAAAATAATGGTCTCTAGTACACAATGCAATCTGAATATCTCTTGCACAAATTTCCTTGCAAGGGTCAATGATCCATCCTTCAGATTTACAAATATGAAATGTGAAACCTTCATCAAATTATCAACAACTACTAAGATGGTATCATGCCTATTCCTACTCAAAGGTAATCCTTGGATGAAATCCATACTGATTACTTGCCACTTATACTCAGGTATATCGTGGGGATACAAAAGTCCTACTGGATGCACATGCTCAGCCTTGACCTGCTGACATTCCAAACATCTAGCCACATACTCCATGACATCTTTCTTGAGCTTAGGCCAAAAATACAAAGCCTTCAACTCTGCTACCATCTTTGTAACTCCTGGATGCCCTGAATAAGGTGCATCATGAACTTCCTCAAGTCTCCACCCTCAGGGATATACATCCTTCCCTGATATTTGACAACACAATCATACTCCATCACATACCCATCAAATCTATGATCTGAAGGATCTGCCTCTAAGGCTTGTTTGACCCTATCATAATGCTCATCTCTTGGAAGATACTACAACACTTCTCTCAAATTTGACCTAGTGGTCAACATAGTAGAGAGATGTCTTCTCCTGCTAAGAGCATCAGCAACCCTGTTTTCCTTACCCTTGATATACTCATGTGAACCCCTAAACCTAAAAATGCACAAGAGCAAAAAAACACATTAGGTTGTTAGATCAAATGCAAGCATACAAGCATGAGAGATTCCCCATGAAATCCACCTATTTAAACTAAAATTAGGAACATGAAGAACACAAAACAAGAAATTAAACTAAGTCCTAATTAAGCCAATAGATTGATGATCCCATGGGGGAATTGGTGCCAATGAGGTGTTGCAATTGGCCCTTTCCCAATTCCTAAGTTGCAAAGTAGAATGAGCATGGTCAAATCTCTTTGGAGATTTGAGCATAACTTTGTTACAAATTGTGAAAATGGTAATAAGTTGAGTGAGATGGGAAAAATTAGCTCTCAATATGAAGAGAGTAACTTTACACGAAGATTGTGGATGAGAAATGAGGAGAGAAGTCTCCAATTTATAACTTTCAATTTGGAAGAGAAAGTAAGATTTGAGCAACGTGGGACAAACTTTCAATCCAAAGGTTGAATGCCACATGTCAAGATGTGAATGATTAGTGGTTGTGCACATTTTGGCCAAAGTGCCAATAAATGCATAAATTTGAATTTGAAATTGTGAGATGACTTGTTGAAGAGGGAAGAGAAATGAAGTTAATGTTACTTGGCTCAAGGCTAAGGACATGTAAGAGGTCTTAAATGCCTTGTTGGAAGGACCAAGTCCACTTGGCCTTTTTGAATTCAAATAAAGAAATATTCCCTTTTTGATGCCATGTTGAGAGAAAATAGATGAATTAATAAATCAAAGTAATTGATTTATTGTGCAATTTTAATTCTCTAGAGAATTTTAATGAGAGGGATTAACTTAATCACTGTTTTGATTAATTTAATGAAGAATTAGACGATGTGACAATTTACACTTAAATTTATGAATCGATTTAAATCCAATTGAGAGGAAAGGATTAATTAAATAAATGATTTTGATTTATTTAACTAAGGAGGAATATGTTAGATTAAATTAAATAATGTTTTAATTTATTCAATTTAATGAGAGGACTTTAGAGATTTAATTTAAATAAAATGAATTATTTAAATGAACATAGAAAGATGATTAATTTAATCACCAGAGGAGAAAGACCTAATTAAATAAATAATGATTTATTTAATTAAGGAATGAAAGGTGTTGATAAGCTGAGAGTATGATTCAAGATGGAATGATGTTAGTAGGATCAGAATCAGGTGCATGTATATTTTACGTGTCTACATTTTGCCCCTCTTTGAAGCAATGTACTTGTTGCATTGATTCAAAGAATAATCTGCTATGATCAAAGTTCAAAATTTCTCAATTTTTTTCAGATGCCCCACTGTTGCCCCAGTGGAAGGATTATGCTGGTATATTGCCCCCTCAAGAGATTGAGCAGAAATGTATGATTTTCTGATCGAGATCATGATAAAATGCGAGAGGAGTGGTTCTATTGATCAATGGATGAAAGATAATTCTTTGATGTATACAATTCTGATGATGTGTAGACAGTCATCAGCCATGGGTAGCCTCGTGTATATTTTGATACAACACACCGATTTTAGATAGAAATGTTAGTAAAGATAGAAGAATAAGAAGAATAAGATGGATGGAAGGAGGATCCACAAAAGTTCACATTATTACCGATGATGATGATGTATTGCTTACTAGGAGTTGGGATTTTCAAAGGGCCAATTGCTTTATGTTTGATAACACACATAGGTACAATGCATCAAGGTATAAAGTACCAGGATGGTGTTGTACTTAGTGTGATGGACTTTGACTCATCAATCAGATAGGAGTATTCCTATTCACACTTGACATACGGAAACCTTGCTAAGATGGACCTAACAAAGCAAGTATTCACCAAGTTATTTTATAAGAATATCCAACAAGCATAGCAGATAAAAAAGATAATGATCGTTGCTCCATTCCTTTCTCTCTAAACCTATTTTGTTTAGGCATCATCAAGAGGTCCTTGGAATGAGCAAAAAATAAGATAAGTCAAAAAGACCAAATAAAGTAAACAAACAAGCTAATGTTTTCTTCGTATCGCTAGCCAAGGCTAAACTACTATGGGGTACCTGATGCTTATGTCCATCACAGGAAAGCTTCATCCTAGGACATGTTGTGATCAGGGTTCTGATGGGACTGATTTGGGTGATAAGCTATTGATACTCCGATTTGACCAACTTGCTTGCTTACTGACTTAGACTTGAGAGACTTTGATGATTAGGGTGTTCACTTTTGGACTTGCTAGACTTGCTTATGACTGACTCACCAAAGGGTGAAGGCAATGATTGAGTTTATTATGAGTGATGACAATCACGGGTGAAAGCAAGATGAAATGGATGCACCATTTTGGATTTTTAGATATTTTGAGGCTATTTTTGGTATTTTGAGATGTTTTACAAATGCCTTTGGTATTTTGTGTCTTGGGGGCCGATCAAGGATGGCCTTGCCTATGTTCCAGCTCAGAGACAGCCTAGTTCGGACTGACGATGAAATGACTTGATGATAAGATGGGCAAGTAGATTTCCATTTTATTGCTTAAAGGACTGACCTAAGATGCAAAATTAGATTGGCAAACAGATTGCCAATGCGACGGACACCTAAAGGACTGACCTAAATGTAGAATGGATGGGAAAACGGATTGCCAATGCGACAAACACCTAAGAACTGACCTAAATGTCTTGGGGGATGATCAAAGATCAACCTTACCTACGTTCAAGCTTAGAGATGATGTAGTTCGACAAGGTGAAAGACTGTCAAGACTCAATGATGAATTTTTGAAGATTTTCTGATATTTCGACATGTTTTTGAGTTTTTTGATGATTTTTGGAATGTTTTTTGATTTTTCGCATGATTTTGACAATTTGGATATGGATATACGATGACAATATCAGTGCTCTATTTTAGGATTTTGTTGAAAACCAAGCTTAATGTTGATTGATTGGATTGATGGATTGATAGTTTGACTAAGTGTGTTAAGTCAAACAAAAGTGATAATGCACTTGTAAACTTTAGGAAGTTGTGTTATCCTAGAGTAAACTTGTACAAAAGAGGATGGTTTGACTAAGTGTGTTAAGTCAAACAAGTTGATGATGGATTGGATAATTTGACTAAGTGTGTTAAGTCAAATAAGATGATAATGCACTTGTAAAACCAAGGAAGTTGTGTTATCCTAGAGTAAACTCATGCACACGATGATAGTTTGATTAAGTGTGTTAAGTCAAACAAGGTGATAATTGATTGAATTCGATTGATCAAGATTGATGAAGCTTGATTTGGAACAAAATTGTTTTGATGATTTGATGTGACGTTGACATACACATTAGATGCAATTGATATGAATTGTTTTGATTGATATTCGACGAAAGATAAAGATTAATAAGGAACATCTTCCTGTCAAAATATGCCATGGGCTAGTGATTTGGATTTGTCTCACAAATGCTTTGAACAATTTGCTTTCATGTTTTCCAATGTTCAGATCACCACATAAGTTGGATGATATATATCAAGATTTATTCTTGAAGCAAGATGTAAATATTCGCCCCCAGTGTCTAGCAATGCTTGAATGGCCATGGGCAGATTTTTGGATAGATGTATAGATAGATAAGATAAGCATGCAAAGGATGCCAAGGATTATCTTGTGACAAGATAAGGTGCTCGAATAGAGGAACGCTCATTTGGATAATGCTTCAAGTCTGAGATAGCATTAGGTAGCATAGGATCAATGAAAATGACCCATGTCAAGATGTTTACTATAAACAAGTGTAAAGTGTTTACCAAACCTTCATCAAGATCAAGATAAGGTAGATAGATGGTAATGTGTTGGATAAATGGTTCATGGATGAACAGATGATATGGCTGAAATGTTGGCTTTATTATGGATGTGATAAGATGCTTTCTCCTGGAATGGCCCACATAGATGCTTGATTCTACACATGACACCTGTTTTCTAGGTTTTCATCATGGTACTTGTCCAAAGCGCCACCGAAGTGGTTTTCACTAGAGGACGATTTTTATCTTTACTATTTTCAATCCTTTTTTTGATTTTTTTAGATTTTTGTATTTTTTGATTTTTATGTATTTTCTGAGAGATTTTAAGCTGATGTTGGACCACCTCGTGGTGCTAATGTAGATGCTTCTATTATAATGTGCCATCGGTATCCTACTTGAAGAATTTGTTTTTCCAAGATACATGCACTTGAATGCAACTTTTGAGATCCCTGATCTGCTTGACTGATACCAGAGTTAACTTTGTCTTTGTGCGCACATCGCGATAGGGTACCTTTTGAATCCTTATGATAAAGGGTCGCTACCAATACATGGTCAATGTGAGAATTGGATATCATGCATGGAGGCGTGGATGGAGTGTGTTTAGGATTAACAGATGGATTGGTTGATAGTTTGGAACCTTTGACTCTCCAAACTTTAGAAGATGAGCAATAATGGGTGGATATGGAAGTGTGCTTCGAATTAGGACCAACAGATCAATACACTTTTGTATGTCGCTTGAGAAGCCTAATTTTTCCTTTGTGGACATCTTTGATGGATACTTTTCCCTTTTTTATTTTGCCCCATAGTTTCTTTGACTAATGGAGTTATCTTTGTATTCTTTGGTATCCACTTATATTTGATTTGTCCTTCATGCTTCTTAGCTTCTTTTTCCTTGATAACATTCTTCATGTTTCGATTCAAGTTTTTCTTTTGACATTGGTCCCAATTTATGGGTGGGGTGATAGGTGGATGGAGATTCATGATGTGGTGGGTTGTAGTATTGGCATTGGTTTCATCATAAGGATTCTTTGTGCTCCCTATGTTGATGTTTGCTTGAGACAAAGTTGCCCCCAGTTTTATAGAGGTATTACTGATTTGTTTATATCCCTTGATTGTTGAATAACCAAGGCCCTAACGCTTAGGATTGCCAACAATCTACACTGGTTCCAAGATACCCTGTTCATGTAGGCCTAATCATCTGCCTTGATAATTCATCTGCTAAAAAAGCTTATTTGCAATAGGATATGTTTTACCTTGGAAACAAGGTGTTAATCCTTTTGTGCTCTATCATGGATCTTCAAAAGTGTTAGTTGCTTTTTTGATAAGATAATTTTCCCTTACAAAGGTGAGTGATACAAGTTTATAAGTGATAGGATCCTCCACATGTGGGATGAATGCCTGATTGATATCTTTGGTTTGATCTTGTGAGATATTAGATTGTAATGCTCCTTCAAGAGGTTTTGATGCTTCACTGCCCTTGTAGAAGTCTTCCTCATGACTCATTCTTGATATGCTTTCACATGATATTTCTGATTCACAACTTCTGTAGAAGCCTATTTCATGACCCATTTCTGACATGTCTTTGGATTTCTCTATATCTTGATCATGTGTACAAATTTTAAGAGTAAGAAAATCTTGTTCCTTGGTAATGATGTCAAGAGTATGAGACTCTTGTTTTGAATGAAGATCATCTACGTGTCCATCCAAAGAAAGAATCTTATGGGTAGATGGAGGAGTATCTTGTATAGATAGAAGAGTGTCCATTACCTCATTGTAGTATCTTGAATATAAAAATTCTTGATCTTGGTTAATGTTAGAATTGCTTTCAACATGCTTTGGATCAAGTTCTTGACATGGGTCAATTTCAAAGGATGGATTTCTTTCAAAGGGTTCTTGGACATCGTCATAAGGCATTGGAAGTGGCTCAATTTGATCATTGAGTGGAATTGGATCAAATGGTGAGTTGAGAATTTCTTCAATATCTGTAACCATGAGGTCAAAGGATGTCAATATGTCTTGGAAAGGTCCATTTCTAGACTTTGGTGAAAGATGTTGATCATGCTTTGGAATAAATTCTTGGGATATGTCCTCTAACTCATTAGGTGATGTAGAGAAATTTTCAACATGATCATTGGTCGAAGGATCTTGAGCATCATTTTTATTGATTGTGATGGAAATTTGTTGCAAGCTCTGCTGTGGGAATAAGGCTTGTGTTTTTTGTTGAGCCAACAATGCTTGTTGTTGGTCATGTTGTTGTGCCAACACTGCCTTTTGTTGGGCTTATTGTTGAGTTTCTTGTGATGGATTGATTGCAATAGTGCCTTGAATTGTGTTTGCTCCTCTTGAGCTTGGTGCTGGGCTTGAGCTTGAGACTATGCTTGTTGGGCTACTTGAGCCGCTTGCGCAACTTGTGCGGCTTGTTGGGCTTGGAGTGCCTTTTGTGGCTTTTGGCAGGTAACTTTTTGTGCAGCTTGCAACATGATGGAGAATGAATTTTTCATGTTGTGCTTTGGCGATGGTGGCAGTGGGTTGGGGATGGTGTTGATTATTGGGATTGCTTAGATGGTTTCCACCTGTTATTGTGATATTGATGGCAAAATGGGATGATTTGGTATGATGTTTTTATTTGGCATGACAGATTGAAATTGAACATTGTTGTGGTTGGGAATCATATTGCCCTGATTTAGGTAACTCTGATTTTGCATGGGGTTACCTTGAATTGGAACAATATCTAAAGTTGTTAACATATTGCTTGGATTTTGAACAACATTGATGGGATTTGCAAACATGTCTACCCCAAAGTTTACCAAGTGTGGATTTGAAATGGTCATGTTTGGTAAAGTTGTACTTGGCATGTATGGATTTGGTGGGATAATGTTGTTTGGAAAACTCATGCATTGGGTGTTTGGTTGATAGATCTGCAAATTTGGACTTGGATTTAAATCTACCATTGGGAAAGGTGTTCGAAACTTTGGATTAGGCATACTGACATTCATTGTACTTTTGAGGTTTGGAGGAGATAATGATGCCATGTATAAATGTGAGTTTCGATAATCAATTGGCATTGAAAGGCTTGGATAGTCTGGTTGTCTTTGATTATTCATGATGAATGGATCAAGTTTATATTCCATGTCCCTCTTGTGTTGTGATCTTGTTGTGAAAGCAAACCTTTAAGGTGTTTAGGACCAATGATGAGATGAAGGATGAAAGGGTTGAATGATATGGGTGATTGAACTTTTAGGAACTATGGGTCAATGCTAGACTTTAGGAGTTGTTTTGATTTGATTTTGATTGTGGATAGTTTGACTAGGTGTGTTAAGCCAAAAAAGGATGATGGCAAACTTGTAAACCCTAGGAAGTTGTGTTATCCTAGGGAAAACTCGCATAAGAGAATGAATTGGCTAAGTGTGTTAAGCCAATCAAAGTGATCATGAACTTAGTAGACCTCAGGAAGTTGCATTATCCTAGAGGAAAATTTGTTCAAGAGGAATGATAACTTGTCTAGGTGTATTTTTTTTTTTTTTTTTATTAGACTGCAGGAATCGGGCAACACGACCCCCTATAAACTGTAGTGCGCCTGGTAAAATTTTTAACGTGACCAGTGGGGCTGGCGTGACATGCCCTCTGATACCACAAGAGTGGGGGAGACTAAACCTCATGACCAACCTCCTATAGAAGGAAAGATTTAGCCAACCGAGCTAGGGCCCCCACCCCTTGACTAGGTGTATTAAGTCAAATGTAATGCTGTTGATTTTTCAGAAGTCTAGCATGAATGATGGTTTCAAAGTTCCAAAAGTTGTTGGTGAAATAAAATTTGATAAATTTTTGAAGGGGGATGAAGTGATGATTTTGATCCTAGATGACCCTCTGAGGACTTACTTCCAAGACAAAGGTGATGAAGAACATGTTTTTTTCCTAAGAGTAATTCAACCAAAAGACAAATGTTTGCATGAAAACCAAATGACTCAAAGGGATCAAGCACATGTGTGGTTCAATTGTCTGTTTATCTTGCTTAGATTTGGTTCTTTTTACCACAAAAATTTTCTTTGATTATGCTTTTCAAACTAAATGTCCAATGTCCTAATTTTCTTTCATCCCACAAAGTGCTTTACGTGGAAATCAAGGAAAATCAAGGCAAAGGTTTCCTAATGTCTAACCTTGGTGAAAACAAATGATGATAGAATCTAAGCACTTAAAAAACCTCTAAGGATAGGATCCCTAGGGAAAGCAAGAGTGCTTAAAGTCGTCAAAGGTATTTGTTTCCTCAAAGGGGTTTGAAATTTGGAGATCTTGTGAATGTTCATTCTGCAAATGTTTTTGACAACCAAGCAATGTGTTTTCCACTTCCAAGCACTTTTTACAACCCTAGGATGATGAGACAATATTATGTTGGGTTCCCACTTGGACAAATCCAGTTGCGCATATTTTGTGCAAATGGCTAAATGCTTGACCACACTGGCTCCCCTCCACATCACACACTTCTTGGGTCAGTCAAGCATTAGTACCCATGAATCTCCCATGGCATACTTTCCATTTCTACAAAAAAACTGCAAGTATAACATGGGGTGGCTTCAAAGGACATGACCTTTTGCACCAACAAAATAGATAAGGTTTTGGCCTTTTCCTAAATAAAGGGTTCTAATTCGGGCATTCCATTCGTGGGGGATTATCCAACATCGCCAATAGCCCATTTCTGTCCATCTTGTCAGAATAATCCTCGTGATTCTTGAACTTTCCTCAAGAATCCACACTTATATACAAGTTGGAAGTTGCTTGGCTTTAGCGTGTTACCGGTTGGGTCATTCCCTTGGGGTGAGTACTTTTTCCCACTAAGCAATGATGAATTATTTTTAAGCACCAAAGGAAATGTGAGATTGCTTTGTTCAATTGTTATCCTTCAAACAAATTCTAGTATGTCTATCTAAGGTTCTTTTTAGCCCCCTGGCAACTTTGAAAATAAATTTGATTGTTTATTTTAGAATCCAAAAAAATTTTAGTGTTCCTAAGGCCAACAAGATTAACAAATTCCTTTTAATCAAGAATCTAAAAATCCTTACAGAGTGTTGAAGAACACTTTAGTGTTTAGAAACACTTTGTGCAAAATGAACATGGTGCCATAATGAATCTCCTACTTTGTTTGGAAAAGGAAATTTGCTTGCTATTTTTAAACCCAAAATGAAATTTAGTGTTTCCTAAGAGAATGAAATTAAAAAAAAAATCCTTAGAAAGGGATTATAAGTTCTCCTAAAAGCGTTTAAAAACACTTGATACAATGCGATTTCAACAATTTTTTAGATTTTTTCATTTTTGGTAATTTTGCATGCATGAATTTGAGAGTCCTATTTTTTCCCAAAAACTATCCAATACTAAGATATGATGAATTGTCAACTAACATTTGAAATTGGGAACATGGGTTTTGAGTTATTAACAAAAACAACATTCAAAAAACTAGGAAAAAACACTAAAATGTCATTTTGAGGGCCAAGATGAAAGTTTCAAGCCCCAAAACTATGCCAAATTTTCTACCAACCTATCTTTGATTGGCTGACCATCCATACACGACCTCATAAAGAAACCACCTATAAAATTTCAGCCAAAACCCACATCCGAGTCAAAAGTTATGACCTCGGGAAGTTTCCTGCATCAAAAAAAAGTTAAAAAAAAAACCAAAAATCTGCAAGTGTGGCGCAGTTTGTAAAAGCAGTGCAGTTTGGACAAAAGCAGCTCTATATAGCACTGCACGGTTGAATTTGGGTGGCGCTCTGTAGAAACAGAGAGTGAAAAAGTAGCGCGACAAGGATAAGTGACGTAGTTTGAAAAGCGGCCAAGTTTATAATTTCAAATTTTCCGGGCGGGAAAGCAAGAGTGTTGAAGTTTGGAGGAAATATTGTGCAATATGGCACTACAGTGCTAAAAGCGATGTAGTATAGAGCCGCACGGTAGAGTTAGGAAATTTGAAAAATGATAGGCGGGAAGAGAAAAGCGGCAAGGTTTGGAAGTTTGTGGGGTTTAATATAGCGCTGCACCTTTAGGAGCGGTGCAATATGGAGCCGTGGCTCTAGAAGCGATGCAATATGGCACCGCATGGCATAGTTTCTTGTGTCCTACAAAAAAAAGTTAAAAAATGTGGAAATTTTGAAAAAAATGTGATTAAATGCTTCAACTGGCCTCCTTCGAGTGCCAAAATGTGAACCCCTAAACCTGCAAATGCACAAGAGCAACAAAACACATTAGGTTGTTAGATCAAATGCAAGCATACAAGCATGAGAGATTCCCCATGAAATCCACCTATTTAAACTAAAATTAGGAACATGAAGAACACAAAACAAGAAATTAAACTAAGTCCTAATTAAGCCAATAGATTGATGATCCCATGGGGGAATTGGTGCCAATGAGGTGTTGCAATTGGCCCTTTCCCAATTCCTAAGTTGCAAAGTAGATTGAGCAATGGTCAAATATCCAAAGAGATTTGAGCATAACCTTGTTACAAATTGTGAAAATGGTAATAAGTTGAGTGAGATGGGAAAAATTAGCTCTCAATGTGAAGAGAGTAACTTTACATGAAGATTGTGGATTAGAAATGAGGAGAGAAGTCTCCAATTTATAACTTCCAATTTGGAAGAGAAAGTAAGATTTGAGCAATGTGGGACAAACTTTCAATCCAATGCTTGAATGCCACATGTCAAGATGTGAATGGTTAGTGGTTGTGCACATTTTGGCCAAAGTGCCAATAAATGCATAAATTTGAATTTGAAATTGTGAGATGACTTGTTGAAGAGGGAAGAGAAATGAAGTTAATGTCACTTGGCTCAAGGCTAATGACATGTAAGAGGTCTTAAATGCCTTGTTGGAAGGACCAAGTCCACTTGGCCTTTTTGAATTCAAATAAATAAATATTCCCTTTTTGATGCCATGCTGAGAGAAAATAGATGAATTAATAAATCAAAGTAATTGATTTATTGTGCAACTTGCATTCTCTAGAGAATTTTAATTAAAGGTATTAACTTAATCATGGTTTTGATTAATTTAATGAAGAATTAGATGATGTGACAATTTACACTTAAATTTATGAATTGATTTAAACCCAATTGAGAGGAAAGGATTAATTAAATAAATGATTTTGATTTATTTAACTAAGGACGAATATGTTAGATTAAATTAAATAATTTTTTAATTTATTCAATTGAATAAGAGGACTTTAGAGATTTAATTTAAATAAAACGAATTATTTAAATAAACATAGAAAGATGATTAATTAAATTAAATTGATTAATTTAATCACTAGAGGAGAAAGACCTAATTAAATAAATAATTATTTATTTAATTAAGGGATGAAAGGTGTTGATAAGCTCAGAGTATGATTCAAGATGAAATGATGTTAGTAGGATCAGAATCAGGTGCATGTATATTTTACGTGTCTACAACTCAATACCAAAATCATATTCACTTAGGAACTCAAGCCACCTCCTCTATCTCTCATTGAGGTTTGACTATGTGAAGATGTACTTAAGTCCTAAATGATCTGTCTTAAGCTCAAATGGATTCCCTAGGAGATAATGTCTCCACATTTGCAATGCATGAACAATAGTTGTAAGCTCCAGATCATGTGGCGTATAATTCAACTCATACTGTTTTAGTTTCCTGGACTCATATGCAACCACTTTCCCTTCTTGCATTAGCATAACTCCTACACCTTCACCTGATGCATTCATAATCACTATGAAGTGCCCATTAGGATCAGGTATAGTCAACACTAGTTCCAATGTCAACTTATGTTTAAGATTTTGAAATGCTTCCTCGCACTTCTCAGTCCACTCATATTTCTTTCCCTTATTCTGAAGAGAAGTTATAGGTGCTGCAATCCTAGAAAACCCATCCACATATTTCCTATAGTATCCTGCAAGTCCCATGAAACTACGAACTTTAGTAACACTTTGTAGTGTTGGCCAATCTACAACTAAATCCATCTTTGCAAGATCAACTGAGATTCCCTCAGTAGATATAACATGCCCAAAATAGTGAACCTTCTTCTGAAAGAAAGTACACTTTGAAAACTTACCAAAAAGATTTCGATCCCTTAGTCGTTGCAAGACTATTATCAAGTGCTTCTCATGTTCCTCTTCTATTTTAGAGTAAATCAGAATGTCATCAATGAATATAAGCATGAAATCATCTAAACAGACTCTAAAGATACTGTTCATAAGGTTCATGAATGCCGCTGGAGCATTCATTAAGCCAAAAGGTACCACGGTGAACTCATAGTGTCCATACCGAGTTCTGAAAGCTATCTTCAGAATGTCCTCATCCTTAATCCTTAATTGGTGGTAACCTGATCTAAGATCAATCTTATAAAACATTGTGGCCTCCTTCATCTGATCAAACAACTCATCTATCCTATGTAAAGGATACTTGTTTTTAATGGTAACCTTGTTCAGCATCCTATAATCAATACACAGTCGCAAGGTTCCATCCTTCTTCTTAACAAAGATTACTGGTGCACCCCATGGAGATACACTCAGTCTAATAAATCCTTGTTTTAGAAACTCCTGCAATTGAACCTTTAGTCCATACAACTCTATAGTAGTCATTCTGTATGGAGCTTTGGATTGAGGCTCCATTCCAGGTAAAAGTTTAATCAAGAAATCAAATTCTCTCTTTGGTGGTAACTCAGTAAGTTCTTCAGGAAAGATATCTAAGAACTCTCTGAGAACTGGATAGCCCTCTTGACTATGCTGGGCATTATCCATGTCACTCACCAATATAGCATAAATGGAACATCCTTTCTGATGTTCTTTCTTTAGATGCATAGCTGAGATATGTCTCAACTCTAGAGGCTCTCGAGATCCTAAAATCTCAACTGGATGGCCAAAATCATCCAAACAACTCACAACCTTATCCTCACAGTTCACTATAGCTTTATGGTCAGTTAACCAATTGATCCCTAAGATCACATCATAAGAACCCAACGGTGCTACATAAAGGTTAACTTGGGTTTGGAAGTTAGGTAACTCTAAATCACTGTATGATAAACATGAATCTACCCTCTTCTCTACTCGATTTCCATACTGAACCATCCATGAATGTGACATAAAACCAGGTCTAATAGGTAATTTAGCAACTACTTTAGGATCAATAAAGGATTCAATAGCTCCTGTATCAATCAAAATATAAATAGATCGACCAAAAAGCTTACTCGACATTTAAATAGGTGAAGCCTAAAAGTTTGCTTGACGGTTGTCAATCGCTGCATGTATCTGGTGTTGCAGTGCTCACCGATCATTACCACCTCATTGACCTCCTGTGTGCTAAGTGCAATTGGAGGCATAGTGATCTCCTCCACAATTATAGCATCCACCTCATGGCCTTGAGTGACCACCTATCCTATTCCTTATATTGGAGAAGTTGGTGTTATTATTGTTCACTTTCTTTTTTCCACCATTGCTCCCTTCTCCTTTATCCTAAGTGTTTTTTCCTTTCTTTAGATTCCTAATCTACTGATTGTTATTATTACCCTTCTGATTATTGTTGTTATTGTTTTGGAGCTTCCTGTTTCCAAAACCAGATTTAGCACTCACACTCTTCCTATAGTTAGCCACCTGTTGCAACTTTTGTTCCTGTTTTGTGGCCTTCTCAAAGACCTTATCCATTGTCAATGGATTATGAATATCCACATTAGCTCCAATCTATGGCCTCAATCCTAAGATGAATTTCTGAATACAAAACCTCTCATCCATCTGATACTGTGGTACATACTTCAGGAGATTAGTGAACCTCTCCTAGTATTGAGTAACTGTTAGACCACCCTATGTCAGATTCTGGAACTTTGTCATCTTCCTATAAAAGAACAACTATGGAAGCCACCTCTTCCTAAAAATTTGCAAGAACACTTCCCATGTAGTCCCACTTGGTAGTAACTTATTCTCAGTCTTCTCATCATCCCACCAAGTAGCAGCTTCTCCAGTAAGCTGGTATGCAGCCCAAACTACCTTGGTCTCATTGGACATATTCCTGAGCTCAAAGTATTTTTCCATCTCAATAACCCAAGCTTCAGCTCCATCACCTACAGTCTTACCATCAAACTTGGGCGGTGCTACCCTTTTCAAATCTTTTGCCAATTCCCCTTCAATCCTAGCTTGAGGATTTGGTACTTCAACCCTTGGATTATCATTATTGGGTTGCTCCTGATTTTGGGAATTTCAACTCGAGGGTTTTTTCCTTCTCTGACACCTCGAACTTCATGTTCCAAATTATCCATTCTAGAACCCTCCTGATTCAAGAGACTGAGAATCTGATACAACCCGTCATTCTCATTACTTGTAGCAACTCCCTTAGCTCTTATACACATTATGTATAACAATTCCTGCATCAAGGAATGTTTGTTTAGTGTAATGGAAAAAGGACCCTAGTGTTCAAACCTACCTGGCTCTAATACCAAATGTAAAGAGCATAACTCTTTAAATCAAACATCGAAAAAACTTTAAATAATATCATTTATATTCAAAATAAAGTCAACAATTCATTCATTTAGACATCATAAAAGATGGTCGATTCCAAAACACAACTACTTAAATTGATAATATAGATTCAATATATAAATTCAAGTTTAAATAGATACATGTGTGATAATACACTTCAATGATAATCATGCATAAGATGTTGTAATATAAGTTACAATTTGAGACATAGGCATTCAATCGCCTTAAGCTCTACAATACATATTTCAAGAAAATATAAAACATAAGTGAAGATGTTATCCTTTGATCTTCACTCCAACAAAAAATCTTCATAAAGAAGACAAGAACAAGGATCAGGCACTTTTTCCGCCCAACCTCGAAGCTTACGCTTCCCCAGAATTCCTTAGTCATTCAAGAAATACCCAACCCTGCATGAATCACTTAGCAAAAAGCAGTCTACGAGCAAGATGGAATCTAGTGCGTGCCTAGTATAACTAGTAAAACCACAAGCATTTTCATTTTTCTAATTCATTTAAAAAACAAGCAAGTTCAATAATAGGATATGGTAGAGAGTTCAATAATTCCATCTATTTCAATGGTCCTTAAGTTACTTAGCCAAGTAAAATGTCATGCACGACAAATAAAACAGTTTTGGAAAAGAAAAACTACACTCTCTAGTAACCCATATTCAGCACCCGTCCTGGAAGGTAACTTTCCCAAAAAAATAACATGCACATTCATTTATCAAGCATGCATGGTTCTAAACAGTCAAATGCAATCTTTAAAAAACAATAAAACTGAAATCTTGTTTGAAGCAAAAACAATTTAAAAGTTGTTCTTTTCATCGTTTTAGTCCATAAATGGCATTAAATTAATATTTAAAATGAGTAAATTAAATAATCAAAAATAAAATAAGAAGGTGTATTTCCATTATGTAATTCAGTACATATTTAAAAATAGTCATAAAAGAGCACACGTTCTTTTATTCTATTCACTCAATTAATTTGTTTCATTTTCAATAAAAATCATAATTTAATTTTAAATGATTTATTCTCTATTTTCATTCTTTCAGAAAATACATAAATAAATTAATACATTTCAAAAGAAGTTCTTTAAAAAAATCATTTCAGTTTTTGTTTCAGAAAGTTTTGTGTTTCAATGGCTATTTCACTAATTTTAACCCCTGTTTCAAAATTATGTTAAAAATTTATAAGATATTTAGAGAAAATCCTTTTGTTTCTTATTCTTTCAAATTTGTAAATAATGTTTTCTATTTAAAATCCTTTTTAAATCTAAATTTAAATGAGGTATTTATGTTTTGAACCTCTTCCTACATTTAATTAGTTGTTTCTCAGTGTTTTCAAATCAAAATCTTCCTAAAGTTTTTTGTTTTGGAAATTGTTTAATGGAGTTTTGTTTTCCTTGAAATTTACAGTTTGATGTTCAATAATTTAATCAGAATTCTAGAAAAAAAACACATAAATACTTTAAAATAGTTTCAGTAGAAAATAATAAAATAACTATCTCATCCCAATTTACTATATTCATGTTTTGTCTAATAACTTCTATGGATCCTACTTGGTAATTTCTCAAATCTGAAAAGTGCCTAATGTATGCTTCCTCTGTATTTTGTTTCTTGTGTGAGGATATAGGCAGATTTAGGTTTCCTATCCCCTGCTGCCTATTCTCCTTCTCTGTTTCCTATCTCCTGCTGCCGATTTTCCTTCTTTGTCTTGGATTACTTGCTGCTACCCCTGTCAGATCTTCCTTCCATATTATGTTGGCACACTTCCTTTCTCCCAAACCGTGCCCTCTACACTCTCTCCATTCTCTTTGCTTGTTTCCTATGCATAGGAGATTGAAGAGTATGTGGCTGCATAGGAGATGTGAAGAGGATGTGAGAGCCTATTCTGACCACCCCCTTCCTCTCCCTGCATCCCTCCCCTCAAGATTCCATTAGCTGGCTACATAGGGAGTATGTGGAGAAGGACTACCTTCCTAGCCACATGGAGGATAGACTCTCCTATAGTCTGTGTGCCTTCTAGTGGTGTCTCCTTGCTGCCTTCTCCCTATGCATGGTTAGCGGAAGCTCTTGCCTGGCTGCATGGAAGAGTGGAGAGTGGAGAGTGGGGGTGTGTACCTCCTCTAAGAGCAGTATGCCTCCCTCTCTAAACTCAAACTGTCACAAAAATATATGGTCTCAGAATTCCTCTAGTGCATGGTAAAAACTGAGACTTCTCCCTTGTATTTTTTTTTCAAAATCTAAAAATGGATTTTCACCCACTCTCGAATTTCGAAATGTTTTTCCAGACTCTCCTCCTTCTCTTGCATTGATGGAGTTATCAAGAAAATGAGATCCAAAAAATGAGATTGATCTCTAGTTCAATTCTCTAACTCCAAGTTTTGAAAATTTGATTGCTTCTCATATTGATTCAAGATATCTTTTCAATTTGACGTGAATTTTTTTTCCAATTTCTTTTCAATTAATTTCCAATAACTCAACTCAAGTTATTTGTTAATTTCTAATTTTAAATATTTTCCTCTTTCATAATTTTCAAATAAAACAAATAATTTTAAACACAACTTTTATTACATTTTACTTAAATTTCGCAATAAAAGTCTATTTCGTTAAATTTCAAAATACAAGCATCTTATTTTCAAAGAATGATAAAATATTGATTTAAAAAATTTAGTTATATAGAAATCTATTTTCTCATAAATTAATAAAATTGTCATTTGAAACAACATATATTTTTTCCACTTTTTGGAGAAATTAATAAAACTAGATTTAAAATTTGCAAACACGATAAACACAAAATGCATTAAATTTTTTAACTAAGTGAGTGTGTGTGAACCCATCATACTCATAAATGTCTAATGGCTAAAACAACTCTACCTGATCCTTGTTCTCACCTTCAATCATGTTCGCCTGTTCCTGCGTTCACTTGAACTCGAGTTTTCATCAGTACTGACATACCTCAACTTAAATAAAAATACATTTTGAATCATTTGTAATTGCATTTCAATTTCAATCTCACTTCAATTGGAATTTCAATTTAACTTCAATTTAAATAATCAATTAACCTTAATTTAAATAACAATATAATAATTAATAATTGCATTTAATTAATCCATAGAATCTATACGTGACAAATATGATGGCCCATGTGGCTGACGAATTTTCTTTTACCCAAAATTGATGAAACAAAAAGGGTTTTTAGAAGAGATTCTCAACTTTCCACCAATATAAATTATTCTTTACTTTGAATTTAATAAATAATTTTTATTTATTTTCTATTTGAATTACGACTAAAGTCCTGATTGATAAGACGACTGAAAAACATCTATAGCTTTCAAACGGTATCAAATTTTTTGAATCTGAAACATGCGTCGCATTCTATGCTTTGCATACTATAGGATTAAAAAAAAAGAATTTCATTTCATGATGTTTTGACTAAGTTAAGGTGGTTAAACATACAAGTTTTTATATTTTTTAAAAGTTGTAATAAAAAAATCATAATTAAATATTCACTTGGAAACAAATTACAAAAAAAATATGCATCACATCAGGACATTAGTCCTCTACTTATATCTAAAATGTTATAAAAAAATATTATCATTTTATTGTGGTTAGGGTGCTCAGACAGACACCTACTTATTATTTTTTCCTTGAAATTTAAGTACTATCGTGTTGAAATTTTAAATTTTCACCAAATAGATTTAAAAATAAAATAAAAAATCTAGTAGTTTAGAAACTACATTCAATTTTATACAAATTCTATTCTTACATATTTTTGAAATAATATATATAACTTATTCAAATTTTTACGTCAAGTTGCCCAACTCTAATTTTTTGAATTTTCATTGCCACTTAAGGGCCTATTTTTTCCATGATGATCCTGCACATACCCAAAACTGCAATCTAAAGAAATAAAGGGTATTTCTTTAATCAATTACTTCTAACAAGTTATCTTCCTCCCAATCTAGATCATAGATGAAGGTAGGTCGAGCTCACAAAGTAAAAATGGCTAAAGCAGTACCAAGCATCTTGCCTACAACAAGGGCTAGAGATTTTTTACTTCAATATCCCCATATACTAGTTCTTGCGAGTCGAGGGTCAATAAATTTGTAAAATTAGTTGATAAAGCTAGAATTTCCTCCAAAGAGTCAAACATACACTTCTCTAAAGAGGATTGTGGAAACTCAACTATAGGATGTGGAAGAGTAGGAGCTTCACAGTGAACTTCTGGAAGAGGAGTAATGACAAACTCCGACAAAGAAGGAATTTCTTGAATGATAAGTGTAGACACTGAAAATTTGTCATGATTAAATAATATTAATTTATTTAATTATTTTCTATACACATCTTTCTTCTATTAATTAAATAACCCAAATTATTTAATTAATTCATTATGACCATTATTCAATCTTGATGAATTAAATAAATCTTATTTATTTAATTACGTCACTAATTAATTAATTCTCTCTCTAAATTAAATAATTTATTATTTAATTTACCCCTTTATCATATCTCGACTATAATTAAATATTTTTTTCAAATTATTTAATTATTCAATTAACCTTTTCGACAGTCAATTAAATAAATTATTATTTATTTAATTAAATCCTTAAATTTTGAATTTTGAATTAAATAAACATTTAGTTCATACAAGATTTATTTCTATCACATTCTTCTATTCCCTACTTAACTAATTATTCACTCACAATTTGACTCAAGATCTATTTGAATCAATCAGTTATCTCCTTATTCAATATCTGGTCCTCTCTACGAAGAGACTCTCTATCTTGATCAATCAGTCTAATTCTCCTACATGCATATATTTATTAATTAAATATCTATATTTAAATAATTAATTCATGTGTCCATTCGAACAAAATGTTATCCAAATTATATCTTTATCCTTTTCATGCAAACATTATTCTTCTATTTTGGAAGACCTTCAACTAAAGATTAAATCATTTATTTAATCTTAATATCTATTCTTAAATATTTTTGAATAGTCTTAACACCAGGTTAAATTATTATTTAATTTAATCTTCATCCTGTAGAATTTTCTTACTCACATTCTAACTAACACAAATCTTCATCGCATGACATTCATCAATCTCGATCATTGATCTCTCTTTTGAATTTGAGTCGATCATTCAAAAACTAGCTTTCTATAAATTGGCTGATCTTTGTCATTATTCCTCCTCCCGAAATCAATACTTTTGGAATAACTTGTTAATCTTTGATATTTTTCTATAATCACATACATCAAGGCTATACTTGCACACTTATGAAAATCTGAGGGCAATTATACTACAAAAGGCAAAATGGAGAAGGGCAATCAAGATAATTCGAAGAGGTGAACTGATATTGGATGAGATTGTTTCATATTGCTTTATTTACTCTTTAGTTTATTTACTTCGTTCTTTGTTGTTTGATTTATATTAATGAATGTTTAGATTACATTTAACCATTTTAACCAAATCAAAAAATCTGATAGGAAATACTCCTATACCAAATCAAAACATTCCGAAAGGAAATATTCCTATAACAAATTAGAACATTCTAACAGGAAATATTCCTATACCAAATCAAAACAATATGATAGGATATATCCCTACACCGAATTAGAAAATTCAAACATGATATATACCCTTGCTAAATTGCAATCCATCATAGAACATAGTATTTCAGAACACTTACATTGATCCTAAGAACACAAACAACATGTCCTTGACACAGGTAGATGTTATACAAAATCAAATGCAAATCCTTCAACAACAAATGGACAGTATGTCTATGTCTAGCAAATGAACTATCTCAATGCAAGATTTATGTCCATGTCCTTTTGACAAAGTACTATACATGACACCCTTCCCACATGGATATATTATACCAAATTTGCCTAGGTATAATGGGAGGAGGAATCCTTTAGAACACATCAGATAATTTTCAACAACATGCATGGACATGTCGTATAAACCCACATATTTAATGAGACTATTTCTGTGAACCCTTGTCGAGATAGCATTGGAATGGTTCTCTAAACTACCATATAGCATAAGATCATGGGGTGAATTAGCTGAGAAGTTTTTCGAACACTTTTCCTACAAAATAGATAATGAAATAAAAAATGCTAGCTTGTGTCACACCACACAAGAAGAAGACAAAACTTTCACCACTTTCTTTCAGAGATGGAGAAGTTTAGCTAGTTGATGTCTAGTTGAGATACCATAAAAACAAAAATTCATGATATTCATTGAAAATCTTCATCCGAAACTGAGAATTGACTTAAGAGTACATTGTTGTACTTATTTCCTAGACTTGGTGCAAAAGTGCATTATACTTGAAAAGGGTCTTATTGATAAAGGATACATTAAGGTACCAGGCAGGAATCGAGTTGTTCAACATCAAAACCCTCCCAATGATAGAAACAATTTTTTTGTCTAGAAATAAGAATGTAACAAATGATGGTATTGTTGATGCTAGGAGCCTACATGCGAGACCTGTCATCACACTTAGAGTTTGCAACTCCAATCAGGACATGACTAATAATCCATATAAAACAACCAACTTTGTCCAAAATTTGAAATAACAATGACCATAGAGGAGATTTCCTAAACTGAATTTACCCCTTTGGGGGAACCAATCAAGACAGTTTTCAAAGAACTGATCAAACATATTCTCCTAAAACCTCTAGAACCAAAATAGTATGATCTTGGACAGTTTAAACCCTCATGGTGGGATGATAATGCCTATTGTGAATACCATCAAACAAAGGGACACAACCTACAACAATGCTGACAATTGAAAAACATCATACAAGATTTTGTTGAAGACAGAACCATAGAAGTCAAAGGGAAAAAACATACCAAGGATAGTGATCACAAGGTCTTCATAGATCCACTACATGACCGTGGGAAAGGAAAGGCCTCTAGTTCAGGAACTAAGAATAATACCTCAGCCAATTACAATAGTGCTAACTATGATTATAAACCAAGTACCATCATCAATCATATCCAAGCTGCTGATGAAAATATCAATACCATTACCATAAAGAAGCATCCTGAATGTGTAGTCAATACACGCAGAACTAAGATAACCCTTTTAGATCCTTCATCAGAACCACAAACACAATCTTCCAACCTTAAGTATAATTTGATTGACCAATTAGGGAGGACCCCAACACATATATCTAGCTTGGAATTGTTGACTATATCATTGGATCACCAAGCCATTCTTGAAAAAGTCTTGCAAAGTGCAACAGTCCCTACCAACATAGACGTCAATCTTTTAAAAGAAATGGTAGGATACTTAACCAATTCCCATAGTGTTACATTCTCTCAATAGGATTATTCAACTAAGATGACCAATCATAATGAACCACTACACCTTGAAGTTCTTGTCCATCAAACCAAAGTTAGATGAGTCATGGTAGAGAGAGGAGCAGGGTTGAACCTTTGCACCTTGAAATTGATTAAGGCATTAGGTTTCTCAGAAGTATGCATGGACACCACTAAGAGTATAGTCATTAAGCCATATGACGATGAGGAAAGATAATCTAAAGGAGTTTTCACACTCCCTATCAGGATTGGCCTTGCAGTTATGGACACTAGTTTCCAAGTCTTGGATATCACCCTTGCCTATAACCTTTTGTTTGGTAGACCTTGGATACACGCTATGAAAGTTGTCCCTTCCACATATCATCAGTGTTTGAAATTTTTGTACAATGGTACAAAGGTCACCATTGATGGTGATCCAAATCCTTTCCAATATTGCACAAGCCTACGTGAAATTCCACAAAGATAGCTCCCAGTCAATCAAGAGGCTTCATCCTCCACCTTATCCTTGTGTGTTGATCCATCAACTCTTACCAAGTCCATTACATCACAAACACCATCATCCACTCCTAAGGTTGAGATCCAAGATAAGGGTTGTGGAGAATACAACATGAAAGCATACTATTGTGTTAGTCAAATGGTTCCTCCTAAGTCATATGGTATACCCACAGTAGACAAGAGATAATCAATAGTCACGTTTTATGTCCCTCCTATAATGACATTGACAAAATGGGGAGAGTTAAGTAAAGAAGTTACATACCAAGATGAAATCACCTCCTGGTTGTACACAGAAGACAATGAATACCCTCCATCGTCTATTCAAATATCTAAGGATAAATATGGAAAAGGCTTCATGATAATCAAAGTAATGAATATGATGGGAATAGTGGTTTAGGACTGCATCAAAATGGAAGGACTAGACCAATCATTATCTCACCACAACCAAAAGGCTTAGGGTTGGGATTTCAATTGATTAGAATTGGCATTTATAGTACTTTATCACCATTCCAAGAGGAAGCAAGTGATTTTGAAGACATCGAGATATCCCATGAACCATTAGACCCAGTTTATGATGAATCCCTTGACTCAAGCGAATATGAATGGGATTCCCTTTCCTCCACTAGCATGATGAACCTAGATAAGTTATTTGGGGAACTTGTACCAAATCCATCTAGTCCCCATCTTAAAAAGTCCTTGTCAAAAGAAGAATGGCATAAGCATTATTATTGGGAAACCCTTGATCCTACCACTTGGGAACCCAAAGAACCATCTTCTGACGACTTATCCCTTAGAGTAGTCCCACATTAGAGTTTACTTGTCCATAGGAAAAAGAATGAAAAGGAGTTAGTCCAAAAATTTTGTGACCATGTCAACCATTCTATCCTCACCTTGTTAGCCTTCATATTTGATAACTTCGATGATCAAATGCACCTCATATATCCCCAACTTATCAATTGGGATCAACAAGGTACACCCATCTTAGACATATTCGAGAATGATGAAGCAACAGATGAGTTCATGGGACTTTGAGAAGCCATAGCTAGAGGTAATCATAAAGTTGGCTTTACCATAGGCTTGGATGAAAAAGCATATTTTGGGGAGTCTATTCATACCTCCAGTTGCAAAAATGAAAAGAAAAAGAAAAAAATTGAAAATGACGAGTCCCTAGGTGAAAACCGAAAGGCACCTTTGGATGAAGAAATAGTAAAAATAAATGACACATATGAGGGTGAAAACCTCTCTAAGGCACCCAAGGATGGAGGTTTGAACATTCTCCCAGTTGCTCAAGAAAAGTCATCCATGTTAGTTGAAGACTCTATTGAGGTCAACATAAACACTGAAGAAAACCCATAGGTAATATACTTTGCAACATCTTTGACAGAGACAAAGCAACATGAGTTTCGAGACTTCTTCACAAAGAGATAGATAAACTTTGCATGGTCATATACTAACATGCCTGGGTTGGATCCAAAATTATATTTCATCATCTACCATTACAACCAGGTGTTAAGCCAGTCAAACAAAAGTTAAGAAAAATGCATCCACAAATCGCTTTACTAGTCAAAGTTGTACTTAAGAAGCTATTGGATGTTGGATTCATTAGGTCCATAGACTATGCAGACTGGATTTCTAATCTCGTCATATTAACCAAACCCTCTAGGGGAATCCGCATTTGTACAGACTTCAGATATATCAATAAGGCATGCCCTAAGGATGACTCCCTTTGTCGAACATTGACATGATAGTGGACATTACAACAAGATATGAGATGCTATCCCTAATGGATGGTTTCTCTGGGTATAATCAAATCAAAATTACTATTGAGGATCAACACAAGACAACTTTCACATGTCCATGGGGAGCATACTGTTGGAATGTTATGTCTTTTGGGCTCAAAAATGCTGGAGCTACGTATCAACGTGCAATGAAAACTATTTTCCATGAACTTGTACATACTCTCATGGAAGACTATGTTGATGAAATAATATCCAAATCATCAACGAGAGTAGATCATTTGAAATTACTTGGCAAGATATTCCAAAGACTGGAAAATTACTATGTAAGATTGAATCCAAAAAATGTGTCTTTGGCATTAAATTGGGAAAACTTCTAGGATACATCATTTCTAGAAGAGGCATTGAGGTGGACCCTACAAAAGTAAGAGCTATAATGGACATGCCTCAACCAGTCAACATTGGTCAGCTAAGAACACTACAAGGGAGATTACAGTCTATCAGATGCTTCATAGTATAGTTAGAAGACAAGATACATATGTTCCAATATTTTCTCAAGAAGGGGCTACCATTTGGATGGAAACCCAAATGCCAAGAATATTTCCAAACAATCAAGGATTATCTTCTTATACCGCCTATTTTAATTCCACCTATAGATGACAGACCTTTGATACTTTATATATCGGCAACTCAGTCAGCATTAGGAGCCCTACTTGCACAAAATGATGATCAAGGTCATGAAAGGGTAGTGTACTACATTAGTTATACTTTGGTGGGATATGAATTGAACTATAGTAACATAGAATGTGCCTATCTTGCGATATTATTTTCTACTCAAAAACTTAGGAACTATATGCTAAATTGCCAAACCATGTTGGTCGCAAAAATAGATCCTTTGAAATAGGTATCCTAAGTAAAGCAACATTAACCGGATGATTGGCTAAATGGGTGATGATACTTGGTGAATATGAAATCCAGTATGTGGAAAGGAAAGCTATAAAAGGGAAAGTAATTGCAGATCAATTAGAAGATGCACCAATTAAGGCAGACCATCCTTTAGTAGCCGATTTTCCGGATGAGTTTATCTTTAAAGTTGACACTAGAACCAGATGGAAATTATAATTTGACAGATCACGTACTAATCATGGTTGAGGAGTAGGCATAATATTCCTAAATCATTCAGGATTGCTTACCCTTGCACCAAAAACATAGAAAAATATGAAGCCCTAGTGACAGGACTAAGAATGGAAGCCCAACAAAAAATTGAGAGTTTACATGTTTATGTAGATTCTCAGCTAGTAGTCTGGCAAGTTAATGATGAGTATGAAACTAAAGATGAGAAAATTGCTCCATACAAGCGCATGGCCGATAGTTTCAAGAAATAATTTGATGACATCACCTTTCAATAAATACCATGCATTCAAAATAGGGCAGCAGATGCTATGGAAACCATGTGTTCCTTATTGGATATTCCTAGGAATGTGCCTATATTCAATTTTTTGGTCAAACAACTTTTGGTCCCTGCTTATGATGTCCCTAATTCCACGATGGTGTGTATTATTTTTGGTCCTACTTCCCCTTAGTACAAGGACATATACGACTATTTAAATGCCCAAATCCTACATTTAGAACTATGAAACAACCAACAGGTATGTGCAGGATCATGATGGGCCAAAAAGTGGCGATATGAAAAATCCTACATTGATTCAAAGATTGGTAGACAAATGTCATGATTTCATTATGATTGATATTGAACAAATTCAATTCCAATAGAGGAGATTCTAAGCTTTCCAACAATATAAATTATGCTTTAGTTTGAATTTAATAAATATTTAGTATTCATTTTCTATTAGAATTATGAATAAAGTCCTAATTGATAGGCTGATTGAAAAACATCTATAAATTTCAAACGGTATCACATTTTTTGAATCCAAAACATGCATCAAATTCTATGATTCGCATACTATAGGATTAAAAATAAATAAAATGAATTTCATAAAGTTTTGACCAAGTTAAGGTGGTTAGACAAACGAGCTTTTATATTTTTGAAAAGTTGTAATAAAAAATTCATAATTAATTATTTAATTGGAAAAAAATTATAAAAAAATATGCATCACATCGAGACATGAGTCCTCTACTTATATCTAGAATCTTATAAAAAAATATTATCATTTGATTGTGCTTAGGGTGGTCAGATAGAGACCTACTTATTTTTACCCTGAAATTTAAATACTACTGCATTGAAATTTCAAATTTTCACCAAATAGATTTTTTTTTTTTAAAATAAAGGTCTAGTAGTTTAGAAACTAATTTCAATTTTCTACAGATTCTATTTTTAAACTTTTTTGAAATAATATAGATAACTTAATCAAATATTTACGTCAAGTTGTCTAACTCTGATTTTCTATCTTTTTATTGCCACTTAGGCGCCTATTTTTTCCATGATGATCCTGCACATACCCCAACGTAGAACCTTTATCCATAGGTCTGCCAAATACACCATCATCAGAGATACCCTATATAGATGTACCTTAGATAACACCTTGATGAGATGTCTCAATGCTGAAGAAGCACAAGCAACCTTCTGAGTGGTACACAAGGGTATATGTGGATCCTATTCTAGAGGTCCTACCTTAGCCCACAAGATTATGGCATTAGGTTATTATTGGCCTACTATGGAAAAGGACTCATATATCTTTGTCAAGAAATGTCGATAGTGTCAGATACACAGAGATTTGATACGTGCGCTAGCACAGGAGCTTCATCTAATTACTTCACCATGGCCCTTTACCCAATGGGGACTTGACCTCATAGGTAGGATACACCCTCCATCATCCAATGGCCATAAACTCATCATAGCCACCACCAAATACTTCACCAAATTGATCGAGGCTATTCCCATGACTTACATGACCGACACACAAATATCAAAGTTTATTCTAAACTATATCATTTGTCAATGTGGTGTACATCAATCTATCATTACAGACAATGGTCATCCATTCAAAAACTAGGAATTCTACCATCTCTATGAATAATTCCATATCGAACACCATTTTTCCACCCTATATTACCCATAAGGTAATGGCCAAGCAGAGGCATCTAATAAAACCATTATCAGAATCCTCAAAAAGACTGTCAATGATGCCGGTCATGATTGGCATCTATAGCTTAATCCTACCTTCTGGGACTATCACACAAGCATCCATACTCCTTAGTATTTGGTTATGAAGCTATCTTACCTATTGAGGTTGAAATTCCTTCCCTAAGGGTATCCTTGAAAGGTCATATTCATGATAAAGAGTATCATGTATCCGTATTGCATGAGTTAGAATTCCTAGATGAACGAAGAAAAAAGGCATTAGATCATCTTCAAGCATATTAGAATCGTCTTTATCACAGCTATAATAGGAAATTTCTAAATCGACACTTCGATATTGGTGACCTGGTCTTGATGGAAAATCCTAAGAATTAGACAAAAAGAGAAAAATCGGGTAAGTTTGAACCTAACTAGTTAGGGCCTTATATTGTTACAGAAGCCTTTGGATCAGGAGTATATCAGCTCTCAACCCCTGAAGGAGAACCACTTTTTTCACTGATCAACAACCTTCATCTGAGGAGATTCTATGTGTAGCTTCTGGGAACCATGTCTTAATCTCCAAAAAAAAAAAAGTAGAAAAAAAAATTGTTACCTTGATGAAAACATGGCAAACAGGCATCTTTGTAACACCAAAAAAATTGAAAAATCAATAAAATAGTAAAGAGAAATAATCCGTCCAATAGTGAAAACCACTTTGGTGGCTCTCTAGATAAGTACCATGGTGAAAATCTAGCAAATAGGTTCCATGTGTAGTCAACTCCGCTCCTTCGTCTACCATCATTCCAATCAGACTTTTTCACCGTCACCCATAATAAATAGTTGTCTTGTCCATTACTTGGAATGATTCACATCAAGTCCACTTTGTCTGCCCACTCCATCGTATAGGTCTTATTCCCGACTTGGGACAAATACTTGATCTTCGTCATTTGGACCTTGTACGTAGCATTCCATCGTTAGAAAATTGTCTTGAAAAAAGCTCGAAAACATCATAAAATGTCATGAAAAATATCCAAAAATGTCAAAAAACTTCAAAAAAGACAAAAAATCAAAAGCATGTCAAAAATCCCAAAAATAGAGTCAGAGTCAGTTGTGCGAAGTTAGTTGTAGACATAGTTGAACTATGTTGCCTATGTGACTTGACGTAGGCAAGGCCATCTATCGATGTGCACCTGAGGCATTAGGTCTATCTGTCTAGGTTTGTCATGTATCACACACATAAAATCATGACTCATTCTTTGTATATGTCAAAGTCATTGGCCGTGTTGAACTATGAGGTCTTTGCGTGTATAACATAGGCAAGGCCATCTATCGATGAGCCCTCGAGGCTGCACTAGGTCAATCCATTAAGGTTTATCGCACTCATTATCATGCACGTCAGTCAGTTATGTCAATCAAAGTCTGGTTGAACTACTAGGTCTCTACGTGTATAATGTAGGTAAGGCCATCAATCGATGAGCCCCCAAGGCCACACTAGGTTAGTCCTTTAGGGTACATCATATCAAGTTAGCACACACACTCACAATAGTTAAGGCATCAAAAACAATTCAAGCATTAACAAGGAAAACATGTCAAACTATCATCAAGTCAAAATCACATACATTGTTAGAGTGATCAACTTATGTCTTTAGAAAGATATGTCTTTCGTGTCAACATGCATCGTCATTTATCATAGCCTCATGTAGCTTGTCACATCAATGACATCAAGCTCAAATGTCTTATACAACACATGTATTTCTGAAACTAGGCTTTGTCATGCCTTACATAGATAGTCACAAAGTTGAAACTAGACTCAACATCTTATACGGTATGTGTCATCCCTCACATTGGGCTATGTCAAACATCAAACAATTACAGAAGATCAAGATTTGGAAAATAATTTTATTGGCTTTATGAATTTATATCTTATTTTGTCTTATCTTTCTATATATTTGTATTTGAGTCCAGTTACTAGCTTTCTCAAGGATGTCCCTTGAAGGATTTAGAGAAGCAAGGATGTATCAGGACTCTTTTTCTTTGACTGTTGTCTGTCAACTGTCTTTTAAACATTGGATTTTGAGTCATGTTACTAGTTTCCTTAAGGATGTCCCATGAAGGATTTAGAGGAGCAATGGCATCTCATGACCCATCTTTTCTTTGTTTGTTGTATGTGGTTTGTGTTGAGAAAAATATTGGGGCAACTGTGTCCTTAGTATTAGTTAAGACACTCCTTGTTGAGGACTATCTATTGTTAGCAAGTGGATGACCTTGCACACCCTGATTTATGTCATATCCTAGTGTTTATCTCCATTTGTGTTAGTTACCACCCAATTATGATTTAATGCAAGGCTAAGTATGTATTTGGAATTTTTTTGAAGATTTTATAATTTTTGTAATATCCATTTCTGATACTAACATCCATGTCTACTATTCATTTTTTCTGCTCTAACATTTTTTCTTTTCAACATCTTCATTATCCTTATCTATTTTCCCCTACTCTCTTGTCCTACATATTCTAGTCCTCTCATTGATTTCGAGAGCACACTCATGTTCTTTGAACCTACTTGTTCTCTCCAGGGGGCATACCACTACCTCCTCGTCATCCTTCCTCACCCTACTTTCACTGGGGCATATCTTTTTTTCAATTTATTTGACACAATGCAATAAACAACATTGTATCAAAGACGAGAAAACTATACACACTAAAAATTGGTCTAGGCCTACGAGCACCACTTTCGACATAATTTTCTAATATCCATGGTCACGATTAAATAATATTAATTATTTAATTATTTCCTATACACATCTTTCTTCTATTAATTAAATAACCTGAATTATTTAATTAATTCATTATGACCATTATTCAATCTTGATTAATTAAATAAATCTTATTTATCTCATTAAGTCACTAATTAATTAATTCTCTTTCTGAATTAAATAATTTATTATTTAATTTACCCCTTTATCATATTTCAACGATAATTAAATATTCTTTTCAAATTATTTAATTATTCAATTAACCTTTTTGACAATCAATTAAATAAATTATTATTTCTTTAGTTAAATCCTTAAATTTCGAATGTTGAATTAAATAAACATTTAATCCATAAAAGAGTTATTTTTGTCACATTCTTCTACTGCCTACTTAACTATTTATTCACTCACCATTTGACTCGAGATCTATTTGAATCAATCAGTTATCTCCTGATTCAATATCCGTTCATCTTTGTGAAGAGACTCTCTATATTGATCAGTCAGTCTAATTCTCCAACATGCATATATTTATTAATTAAATATCTTTATTTAATTAATTAATTCATGTGTGCATTCAAACATAATGTTACCCAAATTCTATCTTTATCCTTTTCATGCAAAAAATATTCTTCTATTTTTGAAGACTCTCAACTAAAGATTAAATCATTTATTTAATTTTAATGTCTATTCTTATATATTTTTGAATAGTCTTAACACCAGATTAAATTATTATTTAATTTAATCTTCATCCTACAGAATTTTCTAACTCACATTCTAACTGACACAAATCTTCATCACATGGCATTCATCAATCTTGATCATTGATCTCTCTTTTTAATCTGAACCGATTGTTCGAAAACCAACTTTCTATAAATTAGCTGACCTTTATCATTATTCCTCCTTCTGAAATCAATACTTTTGGAATAAATTTTTAATCTTCGATATTTTTCTATAATCTTATACATCAAGGATATACTTGCACACTTATGAAAATATAAGGGCAATTATACTACAAAAGGCAAAATGGAGAAGGAAAATCAAGATAATTCAAAGAGGTGGACTGATATTCACTAAGATTGTTTATTTACTGTTTAGTTTATTTACTTCGTTCTTTGTTGTTTGATTTAGATTAATGCATGTTTAGATTAGATTTAACCATCTTGCTTGCAGATTCATTTTATCTACATCACAATAAGGATAGAAGGGGAAAGAGGAACTGAAGGAGCTAACTTCTTGTGGTGAGATTAGAGGATAAATACCTAGTCAATCTTGTGTTTATATGGAAGGTTAGATTGTTGAGAGGTAGGAGGAGGAGATAGGGCCGCACTAGAGATGACCTTTGTATGGGGCATGTTTATGAGTTTCACAAGTTTAAGAATAGGTAGAGAAGTTATAAGGGGTAGTTAAAGAAGGAATAATGAATACCTAGAGCCTTTTGTGGTGATTTTCATCCATATATCTTGAAGGGACCAAAAGTAAGACAAAAATAGGAGTGGAAACAAAATACTTATGCTTGACCTTTTGTGTGACATCACATTCCCTCACCATCATGCATCGATGATTCTTGTGCTCATGCACAATTTGGTTCCGATGAAGATGGGGACCAGGAATAGGGGCCTAAGAAGATGTCGGAGCAACCGATGTAGTTATCTTTGCAATAATTAATGGTGGAAGGATAATATCCAAAAGAGGGGCCAAAGAGGCTAGAGGCATATAAGATCCTTAACCTTGATCATGGTCACCTTTTCTCCTTGTGAATTTTGGGAAGGGGGGGGAATAGGAGGAACCCTTGGGGGTTTAAGTGTTTGAACCACATACGAAGGACCAATCAAAGAAGACTGCTCACTCTTACTATATATAGTAGTTTGACGGATGTCATGAAGAATTGGAAGTTAAAAGACATGGTATTTTGAATTTTTCAATGTAGGGGAATTTCCTTTTCCTATGTTAGGAACATTCAAAGGAGCAGACAACACCACTAGATGTTGTGGGGTCTTGGACAAATCGGTAGGTATACTTGAGAGAGTGTGCTTGTCCTTAGCTCTCGATGAAGGAGACCCATAGGATGAAGCACATTGCTGCACAAGAGTAGGAGAAAGGGGATTATAGGGTACAAGGAAGGAGGTGGAACCATATCCAATGCTAATCCCAAATCTTATATTTAAAATATTCTTTGTATAATAAGTCACCACAAGGTAGCAGGGTCCCACCGATGTAGGCAACAAATGATCAAGGGAGAAGCCCACACTTGACACTAGTGGATTGTATCTGTTAGAAATGAACGAAACCACTACAATATGGAAATCAGATTTAAATTGCAAATCTAAAATATAAACTTGTATAAATTAATGGAGAAGTTATTTAAACTACAAATAAATCACACAACTCAAGATCCATACACATAACCCAAGGATGTACGTGAAGAAAACACTTTTAGGTAAAATAACCCCACCAAGAAAAGAGGGAAAATCTACATTATGTTTCAAAGAGATTATAATACAAAAAACTTCCTTAATCTTGGCTCCAATCTGACAACATTTGTGTATCTATAATACATCTCATAATGTCTACATCTCAACCCCACAATATATAGACTCATAGGGGCTTGAAATACTACCATGAAACATTACCATGGGTCAAAACAAGGTTCCAAAATACCATGGTAAAAATCCATATGACCCTTACATGTTAAACATGTTCTCTTAGATGACATTACACCCTCTTACAAGTTGTCATAAGAATCCCTAGAAAATAGGAGATGCTCTTACATGCATCATAGACCGTCAATAGATTATGCAAAGATTCTTTTACAAATTCCATAGATGATTCTCACACCTAAAATGATATCCCCTACTTTTAGCCCTTAGAATTATCATAGAATCCATCATAACATCCTTAAAAATAACCTTTCCATGTTAGACCAATAAATGAATTTTTTTTGACAATTAATAATTTATATTTCAAGGAACTGACACATGGAAAAAGTAGCAACTCAAAATCTCATGCCCTTTTTTGATGGAGCACAAATATTTAATAACATAAATGATATTTATCCATGATAAAATATAAAATAAGAATAAATAAATAACTTAGGAATTTACAAGGTTGAGACACCTTGAATCCCAAAATTCTCCCACTTGTTGAATACCTTGCAAGAGCTAGGGGAATCACACCATCATGGAATCTACTAGGTACATGAAACAAGGCATATGGCCTCCCTGCACCAAATGAACTTATCTATGCTCATAGGTTTGGTAAGATAATCTACAACATTCACCTTAGTGTCAATTTTCTTCAGCTCAATTTTTCCATTAGAAATCATTTCTCAAAAAAATTGGTATTGAACATCCGCATGCTTTTTCTTAGCATGATACATACGATTCTTGACTAAATCAATTGCATTCTAGCTATCACAACTAATATGAACTGTCTTGCAATCGAAAGAAATACCTACACGTAATCTTTGTAACAATATTGCCTCCTTAGAAACATGAGTAAAATCCATATAGTATGCTTCAATAGTGGATAAAGAAATCATAGGTTGCCTCTTACTCATCCAACTTATATCACCTCCAAACATTGTAAACACATACCCACTAGTGGACCTTCAACTATCCAAGTAACATGCTCAATCTACATCAACACAACCTTATATATCTAATGTCTTATCCACATTGTTATTACCAGAATAAACTAAAAAATAATTAGAAGTAGCACACAAATATCTTAACACCCTCTTTGCACAATTCTAATGCTCTCTACTAGGGCATACATAAACCTACTCAAAATTCCCACTGCTTGGGCAATATCTGGTCTAGTGCAAACCATTGCATACATCAAACTTGCTACAACACTAGCATATGACACATTAGAAATATTCTCAAAATCATCTTCATATTTAGGACACATATCTAAAGTAAGCTTAGTGCCAACTATTAAAGGAATTTTAATAGGTTTTAAATCTTGCATTCTAAATCTGTACAAAATAGTGGTCACATACTTACTTTGTGACAATCAAAGATCTTTGTTACCTCAATCTCTCTTTTGATTTCAATTCCAAATATGTATCTCATTTCCCCAAAATCCTTCATCTCAAATGCACCTAAAATTTGATATTTTAGCTCACTAATCATACCTTTTGTGTTACTCAAAAACAATATATCATCCACATACAAGGAAACTATTAGTAATTGATCATCAATATATCTAATTTAAACAATGTGGCCCTCTTTTCTTCTATCAAAGCTCATCTTCAATACTCAATAAAGAAAATATATAATGAAAATACAATGGGCTATACCTGTCAATTGGAATCTGTTGTCTTATGGATCTTCTCAAGGATGGAGTAAGATATTATTCCCTAGGTTATTCAATATGCTCAACTTCTTCTTTTGTAACAGAGTCTTCCTCTTTAGAACTTTAACTTGAAATCTCTTCTTCTTCTCCATCTCAAATCCATCATTATGTTCTTCCTTATGTGCATCTTCCTACTGCAAATAAAAATTCACTATCTTTTTCCTTTCTTTCTCTTCTAGATGTATAAGATCAAAAATAACTCTAAGTTCCATGAAAATAACATCTCTAGAATAGAAAACTTTTTTGGTTAGAGGATTCCATAGCTTATAACCTTTTACATTCTCACCATATCCAGTGAATATGGATTTATCGGCTTTTGGATCCAACTTAGAATGCTTTTCCTTAGACACATGAACAAAATCCTCACAACCAAAAAACCTTGAATGTGAAACATAAGGGTTTTTACTTGTCCACACTTCATAAGATGTCGAATTAAGATCATTGCAATGAGATCTATTAATAAAATAACTAGTGGTACACACATCTTCTACCCAAAAAAATTGATCCAACTATACATCGGTCAACATACTGGAACAGGCTCTTTCCATAATAGTTCATTTCATCCTTTTTGCAACACCATTCTATTGTGGGGTATGTGCACCAAGTTATGACTCAAAAATGGCTCTTAAAAGGCCACTTTTTTTCTAAAATCAGAAATTTTTCATGTTTAAGAGAAAATGTAGATAGTTACGCTCATAATTTGAAGATGCGACAAGAACAAGAGTTGTAGTGCTCAAAATATAATTTCTCAACTAGTATTTCTTTTTGAAAATGGTGAATATTAAGGGTTGGAGAAAGGGGGATCACACAAATTGGTCGTTTTTTGATATAAAAAATAGGATAGTGTCTATTGTGCTCCACCTAAAATGTTAACCTTTTTTAGAATTTCAAAAATTGCTTTCGTGAGAAATTAGCTAACAACATGTGGTTTTTCCAATTTTTTTGGATAATATTTTAATGAATATATTATATTTTTCTAATTTTCGAAGTGGAAACATCCTGGAAAGTAAAAAATTGAGTGTGCTCTACCCCAATTTTTTAAAAATGAATTGAAAATCCTTTTTTTCAATACATGTAGAATGGAGTCTAGTTTCTAAAAATGTAGTTTGTTTCAAAATTTGATGAATGAGTAAAACTCTATACCCAAACTAGCACATGTTGCTTTTTGATAAAAAAAGAGGCACTAACAAAATAAGTTAAAGATGAAAACATTAACATAATCAAAATGTAGAAAAATTATATGGTTCGATAGCTAAGAGAGAGCCTAATGTCATCATGGTATTTTCATAAATTTGCATTGAAAAAAATGCAAACTTTATAGAGATCATGATGAAAAGTATGTGAACTTTTTTTATGCTTTCAAAAAGTCACATCCTTGGCATGAAATAGTTTCCCAACCCTTTGGGTTTGATGCCCAAGGAAAAATCCAAACAGGTTTGGGGTTGTATTTCCCATTGTAATAGATTTGGTGAGCGCCAAATTCGGTGCTCACCAAATGAAAGAGAATCATTTGGCAAGCACTAAATGTAAATGCTAAATAAAAATTCTCTTTATCTTTGTCTCTCTCTCTCCCACTTTGATAAGGCTTAGAGTTTAAGGTTTATGATCAATAATGGATAGTCGAGGTTTTAATTTTCACTCCCTCTCTACCTCCTTGCCTCTAAACCAATAATTCCCTTCTTTCTCAACCCTCTCTAGGGCTCTCCCACCCTCTCTACCTTGCCTTCCCTCCTTAACCCTATCTCTATCATTTCCTCCATACCTCTCTCTTATTCTCTCTCCCTTTGTTATTTTTTCTCACCCATTTCTCTCTATTCTCTCGATCACTACCTCTCCCTCCTACCCTCTTTCTCTCCCCATCTTTGATTCTATGCCCTCCATGTCTCATTACCAACCTCTCTACCCCCTCTATCTCTCTCACCTAATTCTTCTTTGTCTCCTCTTCTCTCTCCCTCCCCTCTCAAGGTCATCACCTCTCTATCTCATCCTTTGTATGTCTCTTACTCTATCCATGTGTACCTCTCCATCCATCCCTTCCTACTCTATTGATACTTATAGTGTCAAAAAATTGGTCCTTTGACATTTTCGCACTTGTTTGGTTCCTCCTTGTGCATTTTGGGCTAAATGTTGCATTGATTTAGTGTTATAATGTGGATAACACATTCACATTAGGTCTTGGTCCCTTGTGAACTAATGTATTTTAATGGTACCTTGTAAAAGTGTTGTGAAGTGTTATAAGACAGTTTCACACTTTTCTAGGGTTTTATCAATTAATCAAGCATAATAAAATTATTTTGAATCAAAATCAACATTAATCTTGCCTTATTTTGAGTGTTGTAACACACTTTCACATTCCTCTAGGCTTTTCATTAATAGCTGGGCTTTCTCATGCTTTAATTGGCCCTATTTCACATCCAAAAGACTCATTTATTACATAATTTTGAGGATAATCCTAACACCAATTAGTAGCCAATCATAATTCAGGTGTTTCTGGCTTGTGTGGCCTAGATTTAGTGATTTGGGACTCATTTGCCACCTTGGGAAATTGAGTCTCACCTAGATTTTTGGGTTCCAAACCTATTTTTACACCTTTTTAAGTACTTTTGATTTTTGGTCCCATACAGTATGCCAAATGGGACTCATTCACCATCTTGGTCGAATGAGTCCCGTGTGGCCCAAAATCATAATTAATTCAAAATTTTCATGGTATTTTATTCTCTTGGATCTAATGTTAGCTTGTAGTGTTGTAATTTTGGGAATTCTTGCATAATTAAGTATAAATATAAGGCTCTTTCTCTCATTTTAGCCCTAGGGATTCAAATATTCATCCTTATAGAAATTTTTAGTTTATAAGTGCATTCAAGGGTAGGATTCTTCACCAATTGTTGAAACAATTAAAGATCCATCATCATGGAAAGTTTCTAATTGCATTATTTCGTGTTTCATGCTTCATTATCTTATTTCTTTTTTTGGTAAATGATTACCTAAAAGGGGTTTGACCAAGGAAAACCCCTATTCCCTAACAATCATAAAGTTTTCCCCTCTTTAATGTGTGATTGCAACTTTTTAGATTGAAGAAAAGTGGATTTGAAGCGTTCAAAAGCACCAAAATGTCAAAGTTGTGAATGTTGTCATGAAAAGTTGTCAAGACTCATAGAAACTCAGATATAGGGAAAATATCCATCCAAATTGCATGAAATCAGTGGGAAATTTCTTATTTTATCTACCATCAGAGGCTTGCAAAGTTTTGCTTCAAGATTCTACTCCTAGGACACTTTGCGACAAAATAGGACTAATCCCCTAATTATGGCGAATAAGTCCCATTGTATGATTTTTTAGAGATCTTTTCAGATTTGGATACCCATTTGGCTGAAACTTAATCCTCTCTAGAGATCCAGATCTAGGACTGATTCACCCAGAATGGCGAATGAGTCCCACCAGCCTTAAAAGTTAGCATTTTTAGGATTTTAGAACTCCATTCCTTCTCCAACAAGTTTTTAGGTGCACACTTCCAATCTCATAGCTTTTTACTGCAATTTTTTCATCTTTCTAGATCATTTAGTATTTGTTTGTATTCAATTGCATTTAAAATTTGCATCTTGAATTCCATTTGTTTTTCCAAATTTACACTTGGTGGTCAACCCCTCATTAGACATCATTCAATCCCCTAGAATAATCCCTTTTCCATATTTCAATCTCCTTTGCATTGAAATCTCAAGGGTTTTTTCTTGATTGAAAAGAGCAAGAAAATTGGTCTCTTTCCATTTAGGTCAAAAACCCTAGAAGCGAAAGAAAAAAACCTCCATTTTTACCTTTTCATTTTGGTGAACCTGCATTTAGAATACCTTCTTTTTTGATTTAGAGTACATCATCATCCTATATCTATCTTGCATTAACATTTGCATTAGGTTTTGCATTGGTTAATTTACATTCTAGGGTTTCTAGATTTTACTTTAGCGAAAGATCATATAGGTTGAAGTTTTGTATTTAATTTCCTTGAAAATCATCCAAATTCTACATTTACATCTTAGATGTAAGAAAACATAAAAATCAAACAAAAATTTCAAAAACTTCTTTAAAAAATCATTACTGGAACTCATTCACCACCTTGGGCTAATAAGTCCCTTTGCATATTTTGAGTTGCATTTTATAGAGTTAAATTATCTATTTTCAAGATTTTGGATGTTGTTATTGGTTTTATGTTTTAGTTTGATTACTTTTTGCTACATTAAAATCAATTGAAGTAGTATAATTTACTTTCATGCAAATTTTGGATAGAATTAGAGTCTTGCACTTTTCATTTTCAGCATTACTACCTAGCTCACTTAGACTAGATTACATTCAGCAGTGATTAGAAAATGAAAACAAATAATAAAAAACATCAAAAGAAATAATTCCAAAAACGCTTAAATTTAGAAAAAGCATATCATCCAAGCCCTTTAGTAGTGATAACCTAGACATGTTAGATGAAGTTCTTGAGGACTTTCTCTCACTAGGATCATCCACTAAGGCTTGTTATGAAGAACCCAAACCAAGCAAAGTTAACTTAACCCTCAAGCCTTTTCATAGTGATGACTTTGCAATGTTAGATGAAGCCCTTGATGACTTCACCTCTCCTTGATCATCTAATAAAGGTTTGGTACAAGGGGATGAAAGCATTGACAATCATGAAAATTATAATTTTCCTTCTCCCAATACCTCTCCTATTAGTGATAAAGGTATCTTGGTGATAGTAGACACAATCATTCACAATCATGAAATTCTTGTTTGTTTTCCCGCTTGAAAAGATACTATGACATAGAAAGCTGAGATTATGGAAACTACTTTTCCTAGTCTCCATTCATCTCTAAAAACCTTCCCTACTTGTAAAAATGCTTTAGTGAATAAGGATACAATCGTGAATAATCATGAAAAACAAATTTGTGTAATGGATATGTTGAGATTGGAGAGCTATGACAATCCTATCTCTTCTACTTGGGAAGACATTATAGCAAATGGGGATGTAAATATAGACAATCATGACAAGCAAACCTTTTCTTCTCCTAATATCTTCTCTAGACATGGAGGAGATAGTTTAGTGTTAGAAGATATCCTTATTGAGACTCATGAGAATCTTATTCCTCCCTTTCCGGATGCCCCTATAATTTGGAAAGACTTATTGGAACAAAAAAATTCAATCATTGGTAACCATAAAACTCATAGTTATCCTTCGCTTGATGCCTCTCCTATGATGATGAACCTGTTGGAGTGAAAATACACTAAGAGGGGAGGGGGGGGGGGTGAATTAGTGTTTATAACTTCTTAAATATTTTGAAACTGAAACTGAAAAGAGCCATACATATGTTCTCATTTTCAATGTTAGTGTCATTCATGTAATCAAATGCAATCATATGAACTGAAATGAGTAATGTAACATTGCATTTTAAAGCAGTAAAGTGCTGAAGAAAAAGAGTCACATAGACACAATAGACACAAGATATGCCGAGAGGAAAACCCTCCCGGGGTAGAAAAACCACTCCTGAACCTGCTGTCTTTTTCAAGCTTTCATTTCAATAATTTATTTTGACAAAGCCTCAATAGTTGATTTCTGAGCACCAACTCAAGGAGCACCAATCTCAAGGAGAACCAACCCCTTTCTTGATATCAATAGAACAAACAATAGTATAGAGGATCTCTCTATTTCACTTGATTTGTGTCAAGTGCCTCTTGACAGACAAAACATAGAATTTTCAAGAGTCAAAATTTCCTTGCATTATCTAATGTCGATGCAGCTTGAGGAAAATCCTATCACTGTTACAATACAATCTCATCAAACTATTTTACAAAAATACATACTTTCTTTCTTTTCTCACTATTTGATTTTCAATATTTTCCCATATAGAAAACTACAAAAATGAATACACATTGTGTTTTCCAATTTTCATCATCAAAGAACAGAATAGACTTCCAAAACTCTAAATAGTAATACCCCTGTTTTAAGTTTATGATTCTCTATCGTAATAGAACCCTAAACTCACTGGTTTTGCCTTTTATAGAAAAACATCATTACAAATTGGAAGTATTACAACTGTCTCTCGAATTTCACTTTTTAGAAAAGGTTATGCAAGGATATTTTTTAGGTTACATAATGACTGTCAACTCAGATCTGATGTTGCAGTGTTCACGAAAGAGAGATTATTTCTTTTTGTTGAGGATAGAACAACAATGACCAAGAATAGAAGAGTGATAGAGCATGTCTTCATTAGAAGCCTGCACATGCAGTGCTTAAAGAAAATCAATGAGAGCACATCATTTAAAAATGAAATGATAACCATTTTTCTTGACTGGACTAGCAATGCATCATAAGTATTTTTAGAAAAAAGAAACCACCTTCAGATTTTACCCACATGTAGTAATGAAGAATGCATATACCCAAGGAGATCTGACAAATAAGCTGCAATGAGAGAGAGATAACTAAAACCCCAACCAGCATGCAATCAAAAGCTATTAACCATGCACTATAATAGTTACCCACAACTTCCAGTAAGGCTGAGAGAATATTCTGAGATCTATACCCATTATAGTGATTGCAAAACTTAAGAGACTGAAGTCATTGTGAAGAGTGACTCAAGTAACTTCACAAGAATCGTTATCCATGAACCCAGATAGGCAAATGCAATTTTTAACAAACTGTAACAGCAATGCCCAATAACAAAAAAAAATTATGATAACTTTTCGAAAATGTTGTCACAGAATCAAGTAAACATTTCAGATTTTTCATGAGAAGGAAAAACATTTCGTTTTACTATTTTCAAAAGAGAGAAAACATGGCTCGAAATAACCTGTACAGAGCTGAAACGGGTTTACAAACTAGACAAGGAACAAATACCTGGCACACGAAGTTGCTATCAAAGAATAGATTACCAGATCTGCAGAGGAGAAGAAAACAACCACACAACCTTCCAAACTCGTGCCAACACCCAGTGGCTGGAAACTGACACATAGAGTGACCATTGTGATGGTCTTCTTACTACTCCCAATCGCTGTTCAAGGACAAAAATGCCAAGGATAACAAAGAAACGGCTGAGTGCAATTATGCATGGTGGCGGCTTGTACGGTTTCAACCAAAAAATGTGAAAAGAGTGAAATGAAAATAGTTTGCTCTAATCTTCCAATGCAAGCAAAGCGAATTTCTTTGCAAAATATGATAACCATTTTGAGTCCGAGAGGGCAAACATTAATCAATTGAAATCACATAAAACACTTTGGAATCCATGGGTAGATCAATGACGTGTATATCGAAAGGAGTAGATTTGATATTTTCTCCCTTACTGCACAACCGCAACCACCCTTCAGACTACTCGCGGTACAGTGGTAGCTCCAAGCTAATCGCTAGTCATTCTCACCGTGTTACCATGGTTAGCTACCTAACATCTTGCAGTATAGCGGTAGAAATATTTACTATCACTAGTAGTTTCCACTGCGTTATCGCGGCTACACATCTGACAGTCCGTGGTATAGCGGTAACTATCTTGCTTGCCACTGACAGTTTCCACCACACTACCGCGGTTACCCTCTTAAGAATCTGCGGTACTGCGGTAAGACTTTTTAAGCGTGGTCTTACCAAATTTGAGTGTTATACCATGTTGTCGGCTTTTCAGCCCAAGTCAATATTAATCATTTTGACCCCATGTAAATGCACATAGGAGATCAATTTAAATCCCTTTAACCAAAACTGATTTTCCATCACATTTAAGTCCAATGCCATATATTTTGCAATGTAACATACTTTCCAAAGCCTTGTGAAGTACAATAAAGGCTAATTTCATGAAAAGTTCAGAATTCCATTAACACAATAGTGATCACCTTATTATTCTGAGAAACATGCTGCACCATGTGAACCATTAACAATTTTAGGATGCAAGAGCCTGATCAAACCACACTATAACAACTTGTATAAAACTCAACAAGCACTTGTAATTTGCACATGGAGTTAAAAGATCAGTGCCACCAGGATAATAAAATCAATGAAGTAACTATGCCAATCAAAATATGGATCAACTGAAAAGATAACCATCAAGATGCCAGATAACCGCAAATTGACATCAAGGACAAAAATAACATAAGATGGATTCAATAAACTCCCCCTTTGTCCTTGATGGCAAAACTGAGCCACCAAACCAAAGATAATGAACTCTAACCGAATGCTCAAAATTCTCCCTCTTTTTGACACAAGGATAAAGGGAGACCAAATAAAGATAAACTAGAATCAATTGTGACATGCCAACAAACTATAGATTGAACCTTTGAGTAGTAAAGTATGAGCTACAGAAAGAGCTAACCAACTCCCCCTATCACCAAGATCGACTATTTATGATAATAGAGATTGAGAGAGAACTCCCAATCGAGACCTAAGTCTTTCAAAAACACCTTTAGCCAACAATTTTGTACAAATGCTAGCAACCCATGCTTGTGTAGGAACATATTGTATAGATACCTCGTTAGCCAGCACCTTTTCATAAAGAAAATGAAATTTTATAGCTATATGTTTAGTTCGAGAGTGCATAACTAGATTTTTTGAGATATTTATTGCACAAGTATTGTCACACAGAATAGTAATTGGTTTTGGAATTTCAATACCCATATCTGATAATGTCTATGACATCCAAATTACCTAAGTGTAGCAAGAAGTGGCAGCTATATATTCTGCTTCAGCAGTAGAGAGCGAAATAGATTCTTGCTTTTTGTTGTGCCAAGCCACTAAATGATCACCAAGAAAGAAAGCAACACCACTAGTGCTTTTCCTGTCATCTAGACATCCTGCCCAGTCAGAATCAGTATAAGCTACTAAAGAGAAATCATTGCTTCTAGGATACGAGAGCCCATAATCAATTGTTCCTTGTACATACTTAAGAATTCTTCTCACATCATTGATGTGAGATTCTTTAGGAGAAGATTGAAAATGAGCAACCATGCAAACAAATTGCATTATGTCAAGTCTTGAGGCTATTAAATACAATAGGTTACCTATCATTGACCTATAATCAGTTGAGTTTATAGTAGGGGAGTCATCAACTTTGCTAAGTTTACAGCCAATAGCCATTGGGGTGCTTACAGGATGACTTTCATCCATTTTAAACCTTTTAACATTTCTTTTGCATACCTTGTTTGAGATAGAAAGATGCTAGAGTCAAGTTGTGAAATCTGGAGACCTAAGAAAAATGACAGTTCTCCCAACATTGACATTTCAAATTCAGATTCCATGATTTGTGAGAATTTTTTACTCAAGGCAATGTTGTTGCAACCAAAAATGGTGTCATCAACATAAATTTCAACAACAAGAATATCATATCCTTCAATTTTACCATACAGATTGTTGTCAACTCCTCCTCTAATGAACCCTTTTGACAGTAAGTGACTGTCCAATCTGGAGTACCAAGCTCTAGGAACTTGTTTTAGGCCATATAGAGCCTTTTTCAACCTGTAGACATGATTTGGTTTGTTTTTATAGATAAACCCTTACTGTACACTTCTTCTTCTAAGTATCCATTTAGAAAGGCAGTTTTTACATCCATCTGATATATAGTGAAATTTTTGAAAATAAAATATGCCAAGAAAATTCTAATGGATTCAAGCCTAGCAATAGGAGCAAACGTTTCACCGAAATCAATACCCTCTTGCTGAGCATATCCTTTGCAAACATATCTAGCCTTGTTGCGAACAAAATGACCATCTTCATCATGTTTTTTTCTAAATATCCACTTGCCTCCTATGACATTTTTGTCATCAGGTCTTGGGACTAGATCCCAAGTCTGATTTTTTTCAATTTGATCAATTTCTTCCTGCATTGCATTGAGCCAACATTCATCAATTAGAGCATCATCAAAAATTTTGGGCTCAAACTAGGTAATTAGAAAAAATGCAGTAAGCTTAGCTATGAGCTTTTTCATCATAGTTAATAGATTTTTTCCTTGTTTGAACTCCTGCAGATCTATCTCCTATAATCAGATCCTTTGGATGATTTCTAGCAAGAGATTTTGAGGTAACTTTGGGTTCACATTTTTCTGAGCTGATTTCAGCATCTTCAAATTATGCTTTAGCAAGTTTAGGGCTTGCTAGTTTTGTTTCAGGCTTTGTAGTTTCAAATCTCTCAGTGATTATATCAAGCTCAAATTCATCCTCTTCATCGAATTTGACATTTACAGATTCAACAATTTTGTTCCGCCTATTGTTAAAGCATTTATAGCCTCTGTTGTGTGTAGAGTATCCTAAAAAGATACCTTCATCAGTTTTAGATTGGAAACTGCCTAAGTTTTCATCATCTCTTTTGATAAAGCACTTGCAGCCAAATATTTTGAAATATTTAATTTGGGCAGATTTTCCATACCACAGTTCATATGGATTGAAATTTGATTTCACTCTGATCTTCACTCTATTCAAAATGTAAATAGTTGTATGAACAACTTCTTTCCAGTACATATTTGCCAGATTTGCTTGATTCAACATGGTTCTTGCCATCTCTTTTATAGTCCTTTTCTTTCACTTAACTACCCTATTTTGTTGGGGTGTTCTAGTAGTAGCATATTGTCTTTTTATGCCATGTTTGTCACAGTAGTCTATGAATTCTTGTGAGGTGAATTCACCACCTTTATCAAATCTTAAACATTTTAGTTTTAAGTCTGTTTCTCTTTCTACTAGTTTTCTAAAAACTTTAAAGCATTCAAAAGCTTTTGATTTATTCTTGAGAAAAGTAACCCATACCATACGAGAGTAGTCATCAACAAACAACATGAAATATTTCTCATCATTTATGGATCTAGTCCTTGTAGGACCACATAAGTCAGTATGAAAAATTTCCAGAGGCTTAGTAGAGAAATTTTCTTTGGATTTAAAGCTTACCTTGGTTTTCTTTCCTTTGAGACACTCTTTACAAACAGCTTTGTCAGGTTTTCTAAGAGGGGGCAGACCTCTTACATTTCGATTTTTGCTAATTCTGACCATATTGTCAAAATTAATGTTGTCTAGTCTCTTGTGCCACAACCAACTTTCTTCAACATGACTCATTAAGCATATACCATGATTGTTCTCATGTCCAGAGGTTTCTAGTAAGTTGTAGACATTTCCTTTATTCCTCCTTCTAGCAGCAATAGCTTTACTTGACTAGTTTTTGATTTCACATCCTTGTGAAGTGAACAAGACTTGATAGCCACTGTCACAGATTTGACTAACACTCAGAAGGTTATGTTTTAATCCTTCTACATAGTAAAAATTTGAGATTGGAGTGTCTTCATTCAGTAATAGAGAACCTCCTCCTTTGATTTGAATTCCAGATTTATCTTTGAACTTTACATATCCACCAACATAGTCTTCTAGATTTGTAAATTTTTCTTTTTCACCGGTCATGTGGTTTGAACAACCACTGTCTAGGAGCCATAGGTCCTTCTTCTTAGAGTGAAAAGCAATTTGAACAAGCATAGTCTATTCATTGTTGTTAACTACTTTGGGTTTCCAAACTTTGATGGTTTTTAGTTGTTTATTCTGCTGATCAGCATTGCATTGCTTTGTTGAATGACCCAAAGATTTGCAAGTAAAACATCTAATTTGTCTTGAAAAACCATGATTCTACCTAAATCCAAATCTAGGAGTTCTAGCATTCATAAATCTGCAAGAATTTACTTTGTGACCAAATTTATTGCAAAAGTAACAGTACCCATAAAAGAGAGGGTAGGAGTTGTAAACCATTCTATTGCTCCTAAAAGGATGAATATTGATCCGGTGGATATTTTCAGTGGAAATTGAAGTGTCTCATTTCTCTCCAGAATCAGCACCATTAGAAAGAGCTCGACATCTTGATTCCAACGCAACTCGAACGGAGCAAAAAGGAGTCCGTTTGTGCAAGTTATAGCCAGTCAAACCTTGGGTCAAACTAGGATCAGGGGGCATCCAGGAAGCGAAAAAAATGATGTCGTCAAAAGTTGTCAAAGTTTGCCTCATCGTGAAGAGCTCGTCAAGATGATTCCGATGGTGTTCGTTTCGTCGAAATCCGACATTGGAGGCTCAAGATACAGCTGGTCAAAGTTTCAGGTTGACTTGTGGACTGAAGGTACAGTGATGACGTCAGCATCCATACAAGATGACGTCAACACATGTGCAAATCAAAGGTGGACCAATCCACGGTTGACATGTGTCATCCGTACAATGATGTCAGCATCCACGTGGCAGCACAGTCATCGGTCCAGTCGGTAGTCCATACCACAGTCAGCAGGCCACGTCATCATCTAATCCGCAAACACGTTGGCATCCAGTTATCTCTAGCAGCGAATCATGTTTCCACACGTGTCAGGTGTTAGGCATTCGGGTTTGTTAAACAAAGTGCTAAAAATTGGCAGTGTATTGTTTTGATGATTATATTTTACTAATTTTAAAACAAAACGGTGGCCGACGGGTTTGGAACCACCGACCTCCGTCCAACCAAAATAGTTGTGCACCGTTGCACCGTTGAATCGGTCTAAACTAGTTGTGGTCTGTATTCGTTTTGTCAAAGAGTTGAACCCGAATTCTAACTATAAGCCTTTTTAAGGTTATTTGTTAGGATTAAATCAAAATAAAGACATATCTCTAACAACAGCCCGATATTGAAAAATTAAACGAAGGGCCCTTAATTATTTTGAAGGATTATTAGGGGATTGATTTTGATTTACATGTAAATATGGGTGATTTTATAACCTTATGGTTATTACCCATATCGGGCAAATTTATTGTATAAAAAAAGGGGTGTGAGGTGAGAGGGAAGATGAAGTTTTCTTTCAGGTGACGAAGTCTTGAAGCTGTGGAGATAATCGAAAGAGAGGTCTTGTAGAGATTCCATTCTTGCACGTCAGAGCGTTGTTATGCTACTGAAGTGCTTGGAGAATGATTGTGGTGCTTTGTAATTGATTTTGGAGTTAATCGGATCGGTCTCTCTATTGGAGTGGACCCGGAGACGTAGTCACGTTTGTGACGAACTCCGTAATCAAACACTGTTTGCGCTTCTCTTCTTCTCTCTCTTTCTTTCTCTCATTTCCTTCCTTTCTATTATAATCACCTTGTTATTACTTTCATTTTGTTATTTCCTTGAGTTAATTTTGATTTAATTAACTTGGAATAATCATTGTAAAAGTTAAGCATTCAATCTGCAATTTAGTCTAGATCCTATCCAGATCAAATATGATCCTTGAAAAACTCGGAATGTTTGAGTTCAGGATTTTTGTTTCCAGCAATAGTATTGTTCTTCTCACTGTCATTTGAGCATTCACCTTTAACAAAGCCAATACCAGTTTTGTCTTTGTTTAATTTCTGTTTACTAAGCATGTCATTCAGTTTAAGAGTGCTTTCATAACTTTCACTATTCTTTCTGAGATCTACAATCTCATGTTCAAGTTTTTGAATTTCTTGGTCTTTGGAACTTATGTCAATGTGAAGACAATCTTCAACTCTTTTGGATTCTTCAAGTTGAGTTTTTAATGAAATTATCTCAAGATTAGTGAGCTGCTCTTGTGAGTTATCTTGAATGGCATTCTATTCTTGAGCACACAATTGTTTCTTAAGTTTCCTCAGCTCTTTTAGAGCACATTTCTGTTCTCCTTCATAGTCCACTTCACCTTTTTCAGCATCATTGTTGTTTGTTTCATCTTGCTAAATGATTTCAGCCATGAAGAGATTTTCATCTTCTTCATCTAGAGAGTCATTAGATTCAGAAACTGTTTCATTTTTGCTGAACAAACTTTTCTTCTTTTTGAAGTTAAATTTTTGTTTTCGTCTATAGGCCTTTTTCTTGGCAAATTTCTCATATTTCTCGTTATCACTGTTTGTGTCACCATAGGGACACTTTGCAGAAAAGTGGCCTATTTTCCATAGTTAAAGAATTTCAAGGGAAGTTTTCCCTTATACTTTCCAGAGCCCTTTTTGAGTTTCCTTACAAAATGGGATTCTTTTGAATCAGAAAATTTTGATTCAGAGAGCTCATCCCTTTCTTTCCTTTCAGAATTAAATGCTGGTTCTTTTGTAGTGGTGTTTTCTTTACTAATCCCTATTTCATAGTTAGTCAGAGTGCCTTGTAAACTGTCAAGGGTAAGCTGGGTAAAATGTTTCTTCTCTTCTAGAGTAGCTACCTTAGCTTCAAATTTTGTTGGCAAGGTTCTCATGACCTTGGTTACAATTTCAAACTCCTTGTCTTCTTCTCCCAGACCCTTCATAGCATTTACTATTTCATCAACTCTTAGAAAATAGTCAAAAAAAAATTCATCATCCCTCATTTTTAATTCTTCAAACTGATGTTTTAAGGTGAGGACTTTGGACTGTTTTACCTTTTCATTTCCTTGATAGATAGCTTCAAGTTTAGTCCATATTTCTCTAGCAGAACTACAGTGCATGACTTTGCTGAAGACATCTTTAGTCAGAGCACATAGAAGAGCATGCTTTGCTCTTGCATTTGTTTCATATCTCTTCTTTTCATTAGAAGTAGTTGGCAAAGTAGTTGGTACAGTGTACCTAGTCAATACTATGCTCCAGACATCAAGCTCTATAGAAGTTAAATAAGTCTCCATTTTGATTTTCCAAAATACATAATCAGTTCCATCAAATAATGGAGCTCTAGTCATGGAAGTACCTTCATGAGCTTGAGACATTTTGAATAGACTCCAAGTCACAAATCAATCCTAGGTTGGAAAGACCTATCAGAGGACCCTAGGCTCTGATACCTATTATTGGACTTAAAATACACTGAGCGGGGGGGGTGAATCAGTGTTTATAACTTCTTAAATATTTTAAAACTAAAACTTAAAAGAGCCATACATATGTTCTCATTTTCAAATGATAGTGTAATTCATGTAATCGAATGCAATCATATGAACTGAAATGAGTAATGTAACATTGCATTTAAAAGCAATAAAGTGCTGAAGCAAAAGAGTCACAGAGACACAATAGACACAAGATATGCCAAGTGGAAAACCCTCCTGGGGTAGAAAAACCATTCTTGAACCTACTGCCTTTTTCAGGCTTTCATTTCAATAATTTATTTTGACAAAGCCTCAATAGCTGATTTTTGAGCACCAACCCCTCTGTTTAGAGACACCAATCTCAAGGAGAACCAACCTCTTTCTTGATATTCAATAGAACAAACAATAGTACAAAGGATCTCTTTGTTTCACTTGATTTCTATCAAGTGCCTCTTGACAGACAAAACATAGAATTTTCAAGAGTCTCAGAATTCCATGCATTATCTAATCTCGATGCAGCTTGAGGAAAATCCTATCACTGTTACCATATAGTCTCATCAAACTATTTTACAATAATACATACTTTCTTTCTTTTCTCACTATTTTATTTTCAATCTTTTCCCATATAGAAAACTACAAAAATGAATACACATTGTGTTTTCCAATTTTTAGCATCAAAGAACAGAATAGACTTCCAGAACTCTAAATAGTAATACCCTTACTTTAAGTTTTTGATTCTCTATCGTAATAGAACCCTAAACTCACTGGTTTTTCCTTTTATAGAAAAACATCATTACAAATCGGAAGTATTACAACTGTCTCTCGAATTTCACTTTTCAGAAAAGGTTATGCAAGGATATTTTTTAGGTTACATAATGACTATCAAGTCAGATCTGATGTTGAAGTGTTCACGAAAGAGAGATTCTTTCTTTCTGCTGAGGATAGAACAACAATGACCAAGAATAGAAAAGTGACAGAGCATGTCTTCATTAGAAGCTTGCACATGTAGTGCTTAAACAAAAGCAATGAGAGCACGCCATTTAAAAATGAAATGATAACCATTTTTCTTGACTAGACCAACAATGCATCAATAGTATTTTTGGAAAAACGAAACCACCTTCAGATTTTACCCACATGTAGTAATGAAGAATGCATATACCCAAGGAAATCTAACAAATAAGCTACAATGCGAGAGAGATAACTGAAACCCCAACCAGCATGCAATTGAAAGCTATTATCCATGTACTATAATAGTTACCTACAACTTTTAGTGAGGCTGAGAGAATATTCCGAGATCTATACCCATTATAGTGACTGTAAAACTTAAGAGACTGAAATCATTGTGAAGAGTGACTGAAGTAACTTCACAAGAACCATTATCCATGAACCCAGATAGGCAAATGCAATTTTTAACAAACTGTAACATCAATGCCCAATAACAGAAAAAATTATAACTTTCCAAAATCCTGTCACAGAATCAAGTAAACATTTAAAAAATTTCATGAGAAGGAAAAACATTTCATTTTACTATTTGCAAAAGAGAGAAAACATGGCTCGAAATAAGCTTTACAGAGCTGAAACAAATTTGCAAACCAGACAAGAAACAAATACCTGGCACATGAAGTTGCTATCAAAGAATAGATTACCAGTACTACAAAGGAGAAGAAAACGGCCACACAACCTTCCAAACTCATGCCAAAACCTAGTGGCTAGAAACTGACACAGAGCGAGCATTGTGATTGTCTTCTTACTGCTCCCAATCACTATCCAAGAACAAAAATGCAAGGGATAACAAAGAAACGACCGAGTGCAATGATCCATGGTGGAGGCCTATAGGGTTTCAACCAAAAAATGTGAAAAGAGTGAAATGAAAATAGTTTTCCCTAATCTTCCAATGCAAGCAAAGAAAATTCCTTTGCAAAAGATGATACCCATTTAGAGTCGGAGAGGACAAACATTAATCAATCAAAATCACATAAAACAGTTTGGAATCTATGGGTAGATCAATGAAATGTATGTCGAAAGGAGTAGATTTGACATTTGTTCCCTTACCGCACAACCGCGGTCACCCTTCAGACTACTCACGGTATAGTGGTAGCTCCAAGCTAACCACTAGTCATTTTCACCACATTACCGTGGTTAGCTACCTAACAGCTCGCAGTACAACTGCAACAGACTTTCCTATTGTTGGCGATTTCCACCGCATTATTGCGGCTACACATCTAACAGTCCGTGGTATACTGTTAACTGTCTTGCTTGCCATTGATAGTTTACACCACACTACCACGATTACCCTCTTAACAGTCTGCGGTACCATGGTAAGACTTTTTAAGCGCAGTCTTACCAAATTTGAGTGTTATACCATGTTGTCGGCTTTTAAGCCCAAGTCACTATTAATCATTTTGAACCGATGTAAATGCACATAGGAGATCAATTTAAATCCCTTTAACCAAAATTGATTTTCCATCACATTTAAGTCCAATACCATATATTTTGCAATTTAACATACTTTTCAAAGCCTTGTGAAGTATAATAAAGGCTAATATCATGAAAAGTTTAGAATTCCATTAACACAATAATGATCACCTTATTATTCTGAGAAACATGCTGCACCATGTGAACCATTAAAAATTTTAGGATGCAAGAGCCTGATCAAACCACACTGTAACAACCTGTATAAAACTCAACAAGCACTTGTAATTTGCACATGGAGTTAAACGATCACTGCCACTAGGATAATAAAATCAATGAAGTAACTGTGCTAATCAAAATATGGATCAATTGAAAAGATAACCATCAAGATGCCAGATAACCACAAATTGACATCAAGGACAAAAATAGCATAAGAGGGATTCAACAGAACCTACTTTACGAAATGTAACCATGAAATGTGATGAACCTAATGTTTGTCACTTTCCTAAATGCTCTCCTACCAGGGTAGAAACTATGGCTCAAGAGAATGACACCTTAGAGAAAAGGGATGACATTATGGACAACAACCAAATCTCCCCCTCTCCTAATATCTCTCCTATTGGTGAAGAAGATATTAAGGTGTTACAAGATCCCATCAATGAGAATCACGAGAAAAACATTATTGAACAAGGAAATACCATCATTAACAAACAAGAAAATCCAACCATGGATCATTCCCTTACTTGCGATGAAGTAATTTTTGAGGAACCAACTTTTGAATGTCACAAAAAATTAGTTTGTATTTCTCTTAAAAACTCTCCTACTAGGGAAGGTATCATGGTGCGAGAAAACAACAACATTGTTAAACTCATTTCTTGAGCAATAGTAATGTGTCTTCATTGGGTGATGGTAAAAATATTATACTATATTTCCCTTTCTTAGAGATACATCAAACCAAGACCATTGAGGTTATGAATACACAAGTGTCCATTAGATCCCCCTTGACTATTGGACCTCCTACATAACTCATGGGACATCCTAAGAATCCTTTAATTCTTCATCCACCCTCACAAAAATTACAAGTTCAAAAGAATTTTGTGCTCATCTTAGAACTACCTAAAAGGAAACTCGGTAATGATAACATTTCACACCTACTGAGTTACAATGATATTGTTCACATATATAACAAATTAGATACACTCAACGCCAACCTCGAAACCTGAAAGACTTATGAAGTAACTTGGGAGAGGATGTGATGATATAGAACAAGGCATACATGTCCCTATAAAGCCTAATGGTCTTGGTTATTGTTCCTCAAAACAAAAGTCTTCATTCAATGTCAACACTATCAAAAACGATTCTTCCAAGACAAATTTAACATTGGTACATCATAAACTGATAGATATCTCATTAAATATGTATCAAGAAAAATATTTGTTCACTTATCAAAATAAATAACATTAGCTTATGCTCCTTGCCATGTAATATTTGTAGGATCATAGCATACTCACTATTGCATGTTTTACATTCATCACAAGGAGCAGCATATCATCATCCATTCTAGGCTCACCCTTGTCCTGCACTAAGTGGGGGAAAGGGGGTTAGGAAGCCTTATCCTCATATGTCACTTGTCGTTGTCTCTTTTGGCTAGTCACCTGCCTTTCATAAATATATAAGAGCAAGCTTGAGATGTTGATGACATGCCTTAAGTTGACTCGCATGTGACATAGTTATCCATGATGTAGCTTCATTTGGAAACATATGAATTGGCATAGGGATTTCCAAGTTGGCTCTCATGTCTTTCATGTTAGCATTTATCATTGGCTACTTTAAATAAATTGATCACAATGATGGTGTAGCAACCATCTTTAAAGTGGGGGCATACATAGACGAAACATTTTTGGCAAAAATTTATATGGCATGATTTTTATTTTTTCTTGTGGCATTTCCTCTTCTTGGTGGTCTCATTTGGTTTGATTTCATCCAAGAGTGTACAATCTACTGACATGGCATGATGTGAACAAGACATCCCATGGGAGATGATCTGACACTTTGACTTGTTCTCTATTGGATACATTAGGTACAATTCTCCCTATTGATCATCAAAGCTTGTGCCTCTCCAACAATCTTATGGGAAATTCAGTGAGTGGGGGAAAATATGTGCCTCATTGAATACCTCCAGGATTTTTATAGAAATTCAGCTCTTCTCTGAGTTTGGGAAAAGAGCAGAAAGAAATGTAAACAAAAAAACATAAAAAGTGGTGATGCGCCAATGGTTTTACAACATTTAAAAACCACAAGCTCCTTTCTATGAATGACATGATAGACACAAAAAAAAAAATCCCTTCATTTTTGGGTAGACAATGAGTAGCAAAGGCTAGATACAAGCATAGTGCAGTCGTTCAATTTCCCCACAGGAAGTGCATATTAAGATTCGACCAAACATAGAAGTTCCAAGAATCAATAGAAAAAAATTCAAAAGTTACATAAAATCTTCCTCTTAATATAGCATGACATGAAGAAATGATAACCCTACAAAGAAAATAGAGAATTCCAATGACATTATCCAACTTCTACAAGTTATAACTTTATCATGCACACAAACAACATGCAAATTGGATAATCAAACTTTTCAGATTAAGCAAGACATAGTGTTCTATTCTGGATGAAGATATAAAGAAAGAAATATTAACATAGGGCATATCATGCATAGTTTTAATTATTTCTCCTAGATAACTCATATTTCAAATATTAAATGAACTTTAAAATAGAGATCGAATTCCAACTCGATGATAGTTTGAGTATATAAAAGACATAACATGCCAGAGTGAAGTAGTGTTCTGTAAACTTTAAAAGAAAATATTCCTACTAACTATGAAAGCTAAGCAAACTTTTTTCCAAAAGGAAAACATCATGAACCCTTTCTTCATGTTGCCGCTTTCAGTTTATAGCTGCCAAGGAGAGAGAAACACTAAATTTTTTCAGGAGTAATGACTTCCAAACGTCCACACCTGATAGGTTGTAAATCAATCCTAGATCATTTGTTAGGTTGCTTCAATCTTGCTCATCAACTTTCAACTTCCACATTAATATCATTTAGATACTTCAATAGGATTACCCCTCATCTTCACTCGGATCCTAAAAGAACAGCCTAGCAAAGGTCTTGCCAACTGGTTAAGTGGCTTTGGTGGCACCAACTCATTTCCCTTCATTAGAACAAGGCAAGACACATTCTGATAGACTCTAAATGAAGGCTCCCATGATACAACTCCTTTGTAGCAAAGAGATGATATGTCACATAGGTGGATAGTCTTAGATTTGCAAAAAATGATTTTAAGAAATTATCCTCCAAGTTGACACGTGGTCCAACTCCTAGTCGAGAATAAAGTGATCAACAAAGCATGCACAACCACCACATGGTGCATTGTTCACCCATCAGAAACACAACCTCTTCATGCGCAGATCTTCCCGAAGACAAAAGTAAACTAACAATAAAAAGTAGACTAAGGAAAAATATTCCTTCACACTCCCTACGAAGAAGACCTTACATGAACAAAGCAAAATCCCCTTTAACATTTTTTTTTATAGAAAGCACTTTCATTGAGGTGCCTTATCAAAGTTATTAGGAGGATAACTTTGGTATGGTTAGTGTAACTATGGGTAAATTTCCAAGTTAGCTATAAATCAAAATTAGAAATAAAACCCTAGCATAACTATGAAGAACAATAGAGGAAATAATGCCAAATAAAGAACAATGTTACCAAAGCTCTTCAAAACCTCCATATCCCTTCTCCATTTCTTGCAAATATGCTTATGACATGACCTAGAAAATATTCAAGGATTTGATCTAAAATACAAGTGAAACTAAATTCTACATGAAATAGAGAAACCTGCAAAATGACAATGTTAGCCTAAAATCATAAGAGATGTGAGATGCCAAGAGATTAAGAGATTAAGAGATGAAGTCAAGAGATGTCAAAATGAGATTGAAATTGCCATTTTATAGAAATGCCAAATTTGAATGGAGGGCCAAGATTGAAAGATGAAAGATTCCATAAGATCAATGGTTGTAAATGCATGTGACAACCCCTCATTAGGGTTAGGGCAACAATGCAAAATGAATGGGTAAGATTTGGTTTTGAGAAAATCAAATCAAGGGTCAGAATTGCATGTGAGAAGAGGATATTGGGCATGGATTTTGATGAAAGTGGAGGGAATTAAAAATTTGATTTATGAGAGGGAAAGTTGACTTCTGAATTAAAAATTATTTTAATTCAAAAGTGGTGGGGCCATGTGATAGTAAATAATAAATTAAAATTATTTACTTGGAAAGAGGGAAATCACCAAGTGAAAATTTAAATAAATGATTTTATTTAAATTTAGAGGAAAATTCAATAGGACAATTAAATAATTAATTCTAATTATTTAATTGTGGAGGAAAGTGACGAGTAATTAAATAAAATATGGGGGATTTATTTAATTATGAGTAGACGTTAGAATTAGAGAGGTATTTAAATAAATAAATAGAGTTTATTTATTTAAATAATTAGGAGGAAATAATGGACTAATTAACTAAATTTAATAATTTATTTAATTAAAGAGGACATAGGGAATCAGTGGCATATTTAAATAGAATAAATGTAATTTATTTATTTAAATAATCAGGAAGAATGAAAGATGTGAATTAATTAAATAATTAAGAATTATTTAATTAATAGATGAATTTGGAAAAAAAGACATAATTAACTATTTTAATTATGTGAAGAAGAATTATGGAGAAAATCTAGTTCACAGGCCTACGCCAATTTTATGTGCCCACATTTTTCCCCTCTTTGTGATAATGTAGTTTATCGTATTATCACAAAGAAAACTAGTCAACATTCCCCAACAAAGGTACAAAGTGTCTATGCCCCCTCGAGAAAATTTGTGAATTTTGGCCCGAGGCCTAAAAAATTTGGAAAGTGTCTCGATAAGTCAATTTGAGGACCATTAAATCAATGGTGTGATTTATTTTCGAAATTCGATGAAGTTAAGACAGTCAAAATGTTGGTCAAACTTGGTCAAATGAGCCTCGAATAATAATCTTCAGGGTAAAACCCTAATTTTCAACCTATAAATAACTTTGAATTAGTGAAGTCATGTCATTTTCACTTTTGCCTTTTTAATTTTTAGAGCTTAGAGCAAGAAGAGGCTGCAGAACGATGGTGATTCTAGTGATAGAGCATTGCAGATAGAAGGTATGGACCTTGCGATGGCCAAAGGGTGCAGAGGCACCTATATGTACCCTTGTCCCGCTTTATAATTTTCTCATTTTTTAATGCATTTTTAGGGTTTTTGGCGAGGGAATCAATTGCGTTGTGATGCATCTACATTCACATAAGATACATTTGCATTCATGTTGCATGCATTTGATGCGTCATGACATAAATGCCAAGGACAAGGTAGGGTTAGGTTTACAAGGATGCAAATTCAATGGCATGAGATGCAAACACCAAATTGCAATGCAAGTGCAAGGCCATGTGATGCACTCACCGAATTGTAACGCATATACTAGGTCGCACAACGTAAATTATTTAAAATGACACAACTAGTTGTGAAATGACACAAGTGCTTTGAAGTGACACAAATGTTAGATCAAATGACACAATCAGCAGAACATCACGCATGTGCAGGATGAAATGACACATGCGACCTAGCATGACACAAGTGAAGTCAATGTGATGCATTTGACTTTGACAAGGGTTGACTTAGTTTAGGCTTAGTTTTCTTATGTAATTCTTACTAGATAGATGGTAATGATGCTCAACATGAGCTAACTCTCATTTTTACATCTGTAGAAATGACTAGTACCTATCTATATGCACGAGTTCAGATCGTCGACATATGCCTTTAGAGATCAGGTACGAGACAAAGAGAAGAGATGACTGATGTAGCTAGGATTATACTATGTTACCTATATGTATTTTATCTGGGTAAATAGGGGTCTTCTGATAGTACTTTGTGAGTGGTGGCATTCAAAGACTTTTTCTTTTCACATGTCGATGGGAGAGGCGACCATCACTTTGGAGGATGTGTACAAGATTTTGTGCATTCCGTTCAGAGGAGAGTGAGTGGTTTATGACCCACATCAAGGGCACAGGCCATGACTGAGCACTATGAGCCTATGGATGATGCGAGGCTAGGAATCAAGGGATATGAGATTAGGTGGGAGTTTGTGGCTGAGCACTATGCTCGATGGGATGCCATGTTATGCACTTTGATTTACAGGGTTTTGATTCTTGATTGCTAGGAACATGGCTTTCTGATTGGATGGGGTGATGTACTAGTCTGGATGAGATGAGACAAGACAGTGTTTGCATGGGGATCATGCTTTCTCAGGATGCTATATCATCAGTTGCACGATGTGGCCTATAGAGAGGTGACCAAAATTAGTTGTGGTACTACATTGTTGATGATCTAGGCCTAGGAGAATATTCTTTTTTTTCAACCACTAGTTCAAATACAATAGCTAGGTGAGGGGATGTCGTATGTTTTCATATATGCTAGTTTAGTGACATAGACCTGGGTCAAAGATATAGGGTAATGGCACCACCAGATTGACACTTTGATGGGGTTTGTTTGGAGACCTTATAGGGATTGTGCACAATGGTCGGGAGAGGATGAGCATCTAACTTTTTATCGGAAGTTTAGATATTTTATTGGACAGACTGTTCAGAGCTAGCATATTATTGAGATGTACCTTCCCTAGTAGGTACTACGACCATTCAGAGAGTAGAAAGGTGTTCCTATGGAGATTCTAGAGTATGCAAGATCATCTCGGGAGACCATGTGGGTTCCACCTATATCAGTTCCCTTAGCAGAGAAGTATGTCGATGGGTTAGCAACAAAAAAGTGGGCATGGAGTGGGGGTATATTAGATGTGGCGACCATGATAGAGTTTGACACCTAGTGGAAAAAACACTAGCCAATCTAATTGATAGATCCAGATGGGCTAGTGTCGATTGATTGGCGATCATGATATCATGGGTGCACTGAGGAGGGCGAGGAGGAAGAGATGGTGATAGAGGTAGAGGCATGGCTAGAGGCCGAGGAGATGGGGGATGGGTGGAGGAGATAGGGAGGGGATGATGGAGGGGACAGAGGTGGAGGTGGCAGGACGAGGAGAGGAGGAGATAGTGGGAGAGGACAACCGAGGAGAGTACAAAAGTGGGTAGAGCGGGCATCACTATTTGTCAATGTTCAAAGGTCAAGTTCTCTAATGTTGAGATTCCATGTTTGATGAGGTCTAGGTTTCCGAATGTTAGGTGATGCCAGATTCAGGAAGGACACATCCTGAGTGATGTTGATGTCAAGAGGATCAATTCTCAAATATTAGGAGAATCCCTCAAAATTCTAGATGATGGTATTGATGATTAGGAAGGACACATCCAATAGCATAAATAAATGACAAGAGTTGTTCTTCAGAAGGACACATCCGAAGAAGAACCAAGAGTTTGACATGTTGACTTGTTTTGATAGGGTTTGACTAGATGACTGAATTGACCGCATGCTAACACTGACATGCCAGTTTGATTAAAATGTCGATTTAAGTTATTGTTAAAGTTTGATGTAAGGTTTTCTATTTATGATTGATAAAGATTTTTCTTGACCTAAAGATATTTGATGAAATTGCAGTGTCATGAACCCTAATGGACTGACCTAGTCTGACCTCGGGGGCTCATTGATTGATGGCCTTGCCTATGTCATGCATTCAGAGACCTCATAGTTCGACATGACCAATGAATTTGTCTAAGTGACAGAAGATTGTGTCATGATTTTATTTTTCCAACCTAAAGGGATGGACCTAATGTCTCTAGGGCTCAAAGATGAACCTTACCTATGTAGCAAGTGCACAGAGACAATGTAGTTCGATTATGACAAAGACTGACTAACATGACTGACCTTCACTCTGTTTTGGTATTTTTTATGTTTTCTGAATGTTTTGTGTTTTCTTCAAGACATTTTTTGACTTTTAGGTCTTTTTTTAGGATATTTTCTAATTTTTACGATCTATTTTTATTTATTTATTTCAGGACTTTTTATGATTTTTATGCCTTCTTTCAAGACTTTTTAAGGATTTTTATGGCCTTTTTCAGGACATTTTACGATTCTTAGGACCATGTGTGATACCCACTACAGTTAGGTGATAAAATGTAATTCCCCCAATCAATTTGAGAGCTATCCAAGTAGAATGAAATTGAAATGGCCACATGCGAGATGATAGGAAGGGGATATGCAAGACTTGATTTCAACCATTGTTATCCATGGACAAAAATGATAGGACTTTGGTATGTGCAGGATCATCATAGAAAAAATAGGCCCTTAAGTGGCAATAAAAATTCAAAAAATCAGAGTTAGGCAACTTGACGTAAAAATTTGAATAAGTTAACTATATTATTTCAAAAATATGTAACAATAGAATATTAAAAATATTGAATGTAGTTTCTAAACTACTAGGTTTATTTAAAAAAACAAAAATCTATTTGGTAAAAATTTGAAATTTCAATGCAATAGTACTTAAATTTCAGGGAAAAAATAAGAAGTAGGTGTTTGTCTGACCACCCTAACAACAATAAAATGATAATATGTTTTTATAATATTTTAGATATAAGTAGAGGACTCATGTCCCAATGTGATGCATATTTTTTTGTAATTTTTTTCCAAGTAAATAATTAATTATGAATTTTTTATTACAATTTTTTTAAAAATATAAAAACTCATATGTCTGACCACCTTCACTTGGTCAAAAATTCATGAAATTCAATTTTTTTTTTTTTAATCCTATAGTATGTGAAGAATATAACGTGAAACATGTTTTGGATTGAAAAAAAGTGATATCGTTTGAAAGCTATAGATTTTTTTCAATCAGCCTATCAATCAGGACTTTACTCGTAATTCAAATAGAGAATGAATAATAATAATTTATTAAATTCAAAGTAAAGAATAATTTATATTGGTGGAAATCTGAGAATATCCTTTAAAAACCCTTTTCATTTCATCAATTTTGGGTAAAAAAAAAAATCATCAGCCACATGGGCCATTATATCACTTACATATCGCCACTTTTTGGCCCATCATGATCCTACACATACCCACTTAGGAAAAATTTTGTGAGGGTGTTGAAATATCAGGTATTTATTATTGATGAAATTAGATGGAATGATAGTAGATTGCGAAGCAAAGAATAACTACACATGACACCTATTTTCCAGGGTTTCACCATGGTACTTATCCAATGTGCCTATTTACCAGGTTTTCACTATTGGAATAATTATTTCTCTTCTCTATTTTTGTCATTTGTTTATTTTTTTGGTGTCACCAAGATGCTTGTTTGCCAGGTTTTCATTAGGGTGATGATTTTTTGTATTTTTCATTTTTTTGTATTTTCAAGGTCTTCAACCAAGCTCTCTGATGCTACGCATAGAACTTGCATAAATGAAAACTATATATAGTCTTTGTCAATTGTTCCCCTTCTAGCATAGCTAAGTGATAAGCACCAAAACTAAATGTGGTTGTGAAGATGTAAGGACCTAGCCAATTGGGATCAAACTTTCCAGGTTTCTCTCAATCAACTTGATTCCTTCGATTCTGCATTAGGACCAAATCTCCAATTTCAAACTTTTGAACCATTACTCTTTTATTATATATTTTGCAAAGATTATTTTGATATGCATGTAAGTGATTCAAGGCATATTTTCTTCTTTATTGCAACATTTCCATATCATGCATGCGAGACTGTTTGTATTCTTCATCATCAATCAATCCCTTCAAGGAGACTTTGAGAGAGGGAATTTCTACCTCAATGGGAAATATAGCTTTAGATCCATAGACCAACGAAAATGGGGTGGATCTATTGGGTGTGTAGATGTTGGTGTAGTAGGCCCACAAATTAGGGTTGCATTGAAGATAAGAGTCATGGTCAATGTCATTGGCGATCTTCTAAATATTTTAGAGGATTGTTTTATTAGATTCCTCAGCTTGAACATTTGGCTTGTGGGTAGTAAGGCATGGAAAAATGGTGTTCAATGTGGAAGCATTCACAAAGCTCATAGACATCTTGATTTTTAAAAGGAAGACCATTTTCTATGGTGAGGGATTGTGGGACACCATATTGACAAATGATGTAATTGAGGATAAATTTGGAAATCTTCTCACTAGTGATGCAGGTGAGGGGGATGACTTCAATCCACTTAGTGAAATACTCGGTGGTAGTGATAATCTATTTATGGTCATTGGATGAGGTGGAAATGATTTTTCCTACGAGGTCAAGTCCCCATTGTGCGAAGGGCCATGAAGAAGTGATTGGTCTAAGCTCCTACATGGTGTTTGGATTAGATCGCTATGCACTTGACATTTTTTGACATGTTCTTACAAATTTCATAGCATCCTTTTCCATTGTTAGACAGTAATACCCAAGTCTCGTGACTTTCCAAGCTAAGGTCAGGCCACTCGAATGAGATATACATATACCCTCATGTACCTCACATAAGGTTGTTTGGACTTCATCAGTATCGAGATAGTGAAGAAAGGTGTTGTCAAAGCTATGACAGTATAAGGTATTACTGACAATGGTATAACAAATGGCTTTGTGGATGAAGGATTTTCATTGTTTGCTAGATAGGTTTGGTGGGAGAGTCTGGGACTTGAGTTAATCATAGATGTCTTGATACCAAGGTGAAATAGGACCAACAAGATCACAAACCATTTCTTAATGTAAAATATCATATGCAGGAATCAATAGTTGTTCCACTGAGAACTCATACTATGGCACATTGTTGGGAATGTCCTAGAGATCCTATCATTTCCATCACCTCTGTTGCCTTGTTTTGTGCCCTAGGAATTTGTTGAAAAGCGATCCGGTGGAAGTATGACTAAAATCTATCAACCATGCCTTTTTAGGGCATCAAATTTTCATCCTTTGTGTCATACTCATCACTAACTTGGTTGACGACCAATTGAGAATCTCCGAAGACTGGAAGTGTTTTCATTTTCCATTTTATAGCCATTCAAAGTCCTATGAAAATTGCTTCATATTCTATAATTTTATTAGTGCAAGCAAAGGCAATTCGAAATGACTTAGGAATGGAGTCCCCTTGTGGTGTGATGAACATGATACCTGCTCCTGAACCATGACCAATGTGAGACCCATCAAAATAAAGCTTCCAAGGTGATGTAGGTTCTATGTGAAAGATAGACTGGGCAGGGAAGTCAACTACCAATGGACGATTTCCTTAAATAGGGGCATCTGTGAGTTGATCAACTATTACCTATCCTTTTATTACCTTTCATTCAATGTATTGTATGTCATATTTACTCAATATCATAACCCATTTTTCCAACTGACATGTCAATGTTGCCTAACTTAGAAGATACTTTAGTGGATCAATCTATGCTACTAATTGTGTCTTGTGGTTTAGCATGTAATGTATTAACTTCTTAGCTACAAAGACAATTTCAAGAAATGCACGTTCAATGGATGTGTAGTTGAGTTCATATCTGATCAATGTGCGACAAATGTAGTATATAGCTCATTCTTTCTCTTCATGGTCATTTTGTGCAAGCAACACCCCTAGTGCCAAAGTGGTTGCAAAGATATATAGAACCAAAGGTTTTCCTTCAATTGGAGGCATTTGAATAGGTGATGACAATAGATAGTCTTTGATTTTTTGAAAGTTTCCTTGACATTTGTCAATCCACACAAAAGGGATGCTCTTGTACAACTGGTATTGAAATGGTTGGAATTTGTCTTGTAGTTGTGCAATGAAGCACTAGATAGTCTATAATCTTCCTTGCAATGTCCTTATCTCATTGATTCCTTTTGGTGAAGTCATTTCTAATATTGCTTTCACTTTAGCGGGATCAACTTCAATGCCTTGTTGAGAAACTCTTGTTGGAGTAAAAAATACACTAAGAGGGGGGGGGGGTGAATCAGTGTTTATTAATTCTTTAACAATTTTAACTGAAACTAAAAAGAATCATACATATGTTCTCATAAATCAATGATAGTGTCATTCATGTATTCAAATGCAATCATATAAATTGAAATGAGTAGTGTAACATTGCATTTTAAAGCGGTAAAGTATTGAAGCAAATGAATTATAGAGACACAAATAGACACAAGATATGTCAAGTGGAAAACCCTCCTGGGTTAGAAAAAACACTCCTTAACCTGCTACCTTTTTTAGGCTTTCATTTCAATAATTTATTTTGACAAAGCCTCAATGGTTGATTTCTGAGCATCGACTCAAGGAGCACCAACGCCTCTATTTAGAGACACCAATCTCAAGGAGCACCAACCCCTTTCCTGTTATTCAATAGAATGTACAAAAGTATAGAGAGTCTCTCTATTTTACTCATTTCTATCAAGTGCCTCTTGACAGACAAAGCATAGAATTTTTAAGAGTTAAAATTGACTCTTCAGATTTCCATACATTATCTAATCTCGATACAGCTTGAGGAAAATAAATTAGTTATAGTGACAATAAATTTTTCATTCCAAACTATATTACATTGATATATCTTTTCTTTCTTTTCTCACTATTTGATTTTCAACCTTTTCCCATTCAGAAATTACAAAAACTGACTACACACTATGTTTTCCAATTTTCAGCATCAAAGAACAGAATAGACTTTTGCATGTCTTAATAGTAATTCCCTTGTTTCAAAATTTATTTTTCTATCATGATAGAACCCTAATCTCTTTGTTTTTGTCTCTTTATACAAAACATCATTACCTTTTGAAAGTATTACATCTATTGCTCGAATTTCACTTTCTAGAAATTATACAAGGTTGTTTTTAGGTTACAGTACAACTGTCAAGTAACAGTTCCTGATGTTGTAGAGATCAAGAGTGAAGGATTTGTATAGATTTTTTTTCAGAATGCAGTCACTACTATCAAACAATAGAGATAGAATATACTGAGTCCCATAGAAATAGATTGTTCCTTTCTGACAAGAAATGAAAAGAAGTTCCAACAGAAAAGTATAACTGAACCTTTTCTCCACAAGCGGCCTACACATATAGTGCTTACCCAAGCAATATTTGAGAATACATATTTCATAAGAAAAGTGGACAATGAAGCTGCTATGAAAATGAAGTAACTGAAACCCCAAACAACATGTAATCGAAAAATAGTAATCATGCACTAAATAACTGTTACCCACTATTCCAAGTAAGAAACAAAAGAGACTCTTAGCTTTCAAGATGATCCACAAACTTAAAGACATGTTTCAAGAACCTGATATGATAACCTTTAAAAAAATGTTGTCAAGAATTTGAGTAAACGTTTCAGCTTTTTCATTTTTCATTTTGTGCAAAAGAGAGATAGCATGGCTCGAAATAACCTTGTCTGCAAAGTAACTGATCTAGATAATAGTCCAAAGATAAATACCTAACCAATGAAGTTTCTGTCAAAGAATGGATTACCAGATCTGCATGTAGATGAAACGGCCAAGACATCTTCCAAAACTGTGCCTTCACCCAGTGGCTGGAAGTAAACAAATGGAATGACCATAGTGCTAGTCCTCTCATCTCCCTCACACATTGTCAAAGTGTAGAAGCCCTACAATTGTGTCAGAGAAATGGCTGAGACACAAACTCAAGCATGGCGGCCAAAAGAGGAGTGTCCAAAAAATGTGAACAGAAAAACGTTGCCCTAAAGTTTCACATCAAGCAAAAAATGACTTCCTTTGCTAAAGATGATAACATTTGGAGTCTAAAGGACAGATGTGATAGTGAGTGAACTCATAATAATCCAAAATAAATATATGATGATGTTTGAAATCCATGGCCAGATTAACGATAAACATGCCGACAAAAACTCAAACTAAATCCTTTACCAATTGCCAAGTAAACTACCGACATAATAATGCCTTAAAAAAATGTTTTGATAAGACCATATTACTCACACATGTCGAATTCAAAGACTTGATATTTTCCAATTATCAAAGCTTAGTCACATCCAACGTGACATAAAACATTAATCAAACCTTTTATGCCTGCAGTCAGCCTTGAGGCCCGATATAATTGACAACCAGTAAACCCAAGTCAAATGCAAATAGAAGATCGAATAGAATGCCTTTACCCAAGGTCTAGTGCCATCTTGATATGTTCAATGCTATATTATGTGCCATTTTCAAATCAAGTCCAAAGACTTATGATGAATAGAGAAGACTAAATTTGCACGATGAATTCACAATGCCATATGCAAAGGAATGGACTAAGTGAATCTCATTTTCAAATCCCAATAACAATATAATATCCAATGCCTTAAGAAATAAAAGCTATATAATATGCAAGATTCTGAATGCCATTCTCCCATACCAAATATCATAACTGAATGAAGAAGGAATGATCAAAGTGTATCGCAAAGCCATAAACACAAAGATGATCAAACTCCTATAATATTCCAAAAAAATGAATACTGAGTGCTCAAAAAATTAACAAGATTGATCTTCAAACCCATGCCACTGACAGAAGAAATAGAAGTATACCTTGACGAATATCAAGATGCTTGTAACTGATCAAGCATAATTAATCAACCTGTAAAAGAACTGATCATTCTAGTCACTTGTAATCAAGTGAAGTACTGAAACACAACTTCTAAACTAGAAATATATCACCTAATCAAAGAAACAAAGACCCAATAGCCAAAATGCCTTAATTGAGATCTGCACATGGAGTTAAACGATCAGTACCACCATGTATAATATAATCAATGAATTAAATATGCCAATAAGAAAATTAGATCAACTGAGAAGATAACCATCAAGATGCCAGAGAATCACAAATTTACATTAAGGACAAAATAGCACAAGAGGGATTCAACAACTCTGTACCCAAAATGTTTTCCTGAAGTTACCCTGAAAACACATTTCTTTGGGTTCAAATGGACATTGTATTCTTCTAGCCTCTTAAAGATTTTATCTAATATTTTTGTTGGTGATCCTTGCATGTCAAAGAGTTTACCAAGAGGTCATCCACATAATATTCCATTAGTGTGTGCATGAGGTCATGAAATATCATTGTCATGTCTCATTGATATGTGGAACCTACATTCTTTAGGCCAAAAGGCATGACATTCCAACAATAGGTTCCCCAAGGACAATTGAATGTTGTTTTGTGTTGATCCTGAGGAGTGCTCTCGATTTGATTGTAGCCCAAGAAACCATCCATAAGGGACAACATCTTGTATCTTGTTGTGAGATCAACAATGATGTCTATGTTCGATAATGGAAAGTCATATTTTGGACATGCCTTGTTTAAATGTTGAAAATCTATGCAAATGCGGATCTATCCATTTAGCTTAGTGGCAGGCACAGGGTTGGATACCTAGTCTTCAATTCTATTGATCTTATGAACCCCACATCTAGTAGCTTCTTTAGTTCAACTTTTACAAGCAATGCTATTTGCGGGTGAATTTTCCTTAACTTTTGTTTGACTAGTTTGACATTTGGAACTAAAGGAAGAGGGTGCAACAGTAATTTTGGATCCAGTCTTGGCATATCAGCATAATACCATGAAAATTTAACCTTTCTTTCTAAGAAGAATTGTTGAAATTCAAGTTTTTCTTCTTTTATCAAGGATGTGACAAAGAGAACCATTTTGGGATCCTCTAGTGTGGCTATGTTAAGTTCTGTAGTGTCTTCAATGAGCATTGCCAAATTTTCCTATGTCATGGGATCAAAGTCCAATCCTCAATCCTTGGGCACCTCGGGGAGGTTTTTACCCTCAGATATATCCTTTATTTTCAGTTTTGTATTGTTAGAAGGCACCTTGTAGTTTTCACCTAAAGCCATGTCTTTTTTGTTTTATATTTAATATTTTTGCGACTGGAGGATTGCACATTCTCTTTGAAGTATGTTGCATAATTTATATCTATAGAAAATCTTTCCTTGTGATCCTCGCTTGGTATGCTTTCACGAAGTCCCATGAATTCTATAATAGCTTCATCATTATGAAAGATGTCCATAGTGGGTGGGCCTTGTTGATCCTAGTCAATGAGTTGTGGGTAGACAAGGGAAATATCATCATCAGTGTTGGAAAAGGGTGGGGATGACATGAAAAGCATGGAGATAGAGGTTGAAAGTGTAAAGACATAATTGTCATCCTCAAATTCCCAGTTGGATTCTATCCAAGGAGTATCTTCAGATTAAGACGAGTTATACTCATGGTGAAAGTAAGGGACAAATGGATTAGAATCATGATCAATAGGTTTAGATGGTAACTCAGAACCATGGGCAGTACGCTCAGGCATTTCAGGCTCATAGAGAGGTTCGGGAGTGGGGCGGGGTGGGTTAGATGTTGCTAGTGATGGTTTAGATTTATTATCATTTCGGGCCCAAAAACTTCTGACCCATTCTTTTCATTTAGAATGGTCATCTAGACGATCAATGTTATACATTTTTTTGAATCTTTCCTTGAGAGAGGTTTCATCGGGTTCTAGAAATAGTTCATCAATGTCATATTCGCTGAGGGTTTTATCAAAACCTTATTCCCTTTCATGCGAATTGGTTTTGGTATAGCAATCTTTTCTTGTCTCTACACTTTTAGGAGCCATTACATCCTCACTCAAATGTAGATTGGTACGTTGATCATCAATTATGACTTGCTCAAACCCTAGCCCTAGATACTTTGGCCTCTGAGAAGGCATGATAGCCTCTCTTCTTCCAATGTTGTTTATCCCAAGGCTACTATTTCCATCAAAATTGTGTGCTTTCAATATGTCATATCCTTTTCCATATATGTGTACTCGTAGCGGGGGATGTTATTATGGGTTTTTGTAGATCCAAGCAGATAATTTTGCAATGTCTTTACCATTCATGTCCCCAATAGTGTGAAGCTCATCATAGGAGGGACTGAAAATATATTTTTGAGCCCCACTGTGAAACAAGTCTGACCATAAAATTTTGGTGGCTTGGGTATTGTTGGCATACAATAGGTCGTGTTCAGTTTGAATTATGCACAACCAACATCCTAGATCTTAATATTAGGGTCAAAACTTGGTATAGTTGTAGGGGATGATGTGATGGAAGTCAAAGGAGTGGATGTGGATGGCTTAGTGAGTGTGGATGAGGTGGATGTTGAAGCCTTGTTGTTGATGGGAACTTGGTGCTTGAAATTAGCTCTTAAATTGGTAAAGTATTGGAAAGGGTAAGGATCTCCTGGTATGGTGATTTTAGTGCCATCAAAAGGGAATTCAAACATTGATGGTAAGTTTAGGGTATGGCCTTTAAGGCATGGATCCAAGGTCGACCAAGCAAGAAGTAGTAAGGTAGGTCACAATCCAGGACTTGACATGTTGTATCTATGATGACTAACCCCACACAAATTGGAAGTGTGATAAATCCCTTAGAGGAGCGTTCCTCATCATCATACACTTTTATCACAATGATTTTTGTAGTGTCCACATAGAGAAGTTGAGCGCTTTAACCAATTTTAGAGAGAATTTATTTAATCTTGCTCTGCCATCTACTAAGATTCATCTAACCATATGTTTATGGATGAAGACTTTCATATGCAGTGCATCATTGTGAGATGGCTTTGGTGAGGAATAATTGATGTCCGAAATGGTGATGTGATAGGGGAAATCCAATTATTCGGCCATGGTTTCAAAGTGGTTGACATCAATGTTTTGTGTGCTGGTGAAATGTAGAGCAGCTCGAGGATGGAGATTTGGGAGGGTGTTTTGTTTAGTTGTTTAATAAGATTAAATTCTCCATTAGGTTGTAACAGTTTAGTAGAGGGACCCGGTATTGTGATCTTGGGTTGTCTAGTAGAAGGACCTAGATTGTGGCCTTGCCTCTATGGGTAATGAGATTACATTCCAAATTTTTCTTGATGGTGATGGTATTGACGGACTCGTCAGCAGATCAAAGGTGATTAATGATGGGTCCACTAAAATAGTTCAAGGCAACATAGGTGTAGTTGACTTGAATGTCATTATTCTTTGCACTGGACATCAAAGGGTTACCTGAACCATCATCTTGTAGTGGGTTTTTGTGAATGGTATGCTCTAAATTAGAAGAAAATTATTGACCATCGGTTTTGATGGTACGATTGTCGATGAGATCCTATATAAGATTTCTCAATTGTCTACAGGAGGAAGTTTTATGCCCTTTTATGTAATTATAATCGCATAATGAGTTGTCATCCCACCATGATGGCTTGAACTGGCTAGGGTCATATGGTTTAGGGTCTTGCAATGTGATGATGTTGTTTTGGATAAGCTTCCTGAGGACAACTTTGATTGGTTCACCCAAGGGGGTGTTTGTGCATTTTTGAGGAAATTGTCTTGTTTGGCATGGTTGTATTTGGTTTGATTGGATGGGATTATTTTAGATGGCGTTAGCAGTTGGTATTGGTGTGGTCACGGGTGCATTTTGGGATTGAAATCCTTTAAGGGTAATTATAGGACCCATTGCATTTACTATCTTTGCGTCAACAATTCCATCATTAGTGATATGTTTATTTTTGACCAAGTATTTGTTTTTATCGGTGGGAGCATTTGGGTTTGTGTTTGTGTTAGTTTTTTTTCTGCCATATTTGAGTTCGCCTTTGGAAATTAGGGATTTTTTGAGTTGAACTGCTTTTTCGACAATGTCAGTGAAAGCGGTACAACAATGGACCTATAAATCATATGTCAATGGTCCAAGGAGATTTTTCACAAACATGGTGACCTTTTCTTTTTTTGGTATTTCCACATGACATCGACTCACTAAACTTCTCTATCTTTGGAATAATCTAATAGATGTCTCATCTATGTCTTCTTGAGTAATTATAGATAATGAGGCAATGACAATGTCTATATCAATGTTATAGGCATAATTTTCAACAAACTTGTTGGCTAATTCATCCCATGATTTTATTCCTTTAGGCAGCTGCACAAACCACTCAAGTGTGTGACCTATGAAACTCCTAGAAAAGAGTCTCATCAAATAAGTATGTTCATTGGTCACATTCATGCAACTGGTTGTAAAATCTTTGATATTTTCCATGGGATTATTTTTTCCTCTGTATTTAGAAAAATTTGGCACCACATATCCTGGTGGGAATGGTGGCATGTACAAGTTTGTGTCAAAAGGATACAGACATAAGCCATATGACATGTGGGCCTTTTTGTTGGATAATTGCATGGTCTTTACTTGGTTTTCAAGGGCAACAAGTTGTCATGATTTTATTTTTCCAACCTAAAGGGATTGACCTAATGTCTTGAGGGATCAAAGATGAACCTTGCCTACATAGCGAGTGCATAGAGAGAACATAGTTCGACTATGACAAAGACTGACTGGCATGACTGAATTTGACTCTGTTTTGGTAATTTTGATGTTTTTTGAATGCTTTTGTGTTTTCTTCAAGACATTTTTTGACTTTTAGTTCTTTTTTCTAGACATTTTCTGATTTTTAAGATTTATTTTTGTTTATTTTTTTCAAGACTTTTTATGATTTTTTCAAGACTTTTTATGATTTTTATGGCTTCTTTAAGGACTTTTTAGGATTTTTATGGCTTTTTTAAGGACTTTTTATAATTCTCAGGACCATGTGCGATACCCATTGTAGTCAAGTGATAGATGTATTGCCCCCAATCAAGTCAAGAACTATCCAAGTAGAATTAAATGGAAACAGCCATACGTTGAATGGTAGGTAGGGGATATGCAAGACATGATGTCAAACATTGTTAGCCATAGACAAAAATGACATGACTTATGAAAAATGTCGTGAGGGTGTCGAAAGATCGAGTATTTATTATGGATGAAGGTAGACGAAATGATAGTAGATGGCGAAGCAAAGACTAACTACACATGGGACCTTTTTTCCAACATTTCACCATTGTACTTATCCAAAGCACATGTTTACCAGGTTTTCACTATTGGATGAATTATTTATCTTCTCTATTTTTGTCATTTTTTTTTTTTGGTGTCACCAAGACGCTTGTTAGCCAAGTTTTCATCAGGGTGACGATTTTTTGTATTTTTAAGTTTTTTCGTATCTTTATGGTCTTTAGCCAAGGTCTCTAATACTACGCATAGAACTTGTGTAAATGCAGTTTGGTGATAGGATCTATCAATTGTTCCTCTTCTGTTGTACCTAATCTATAAGCACCAAAACCTAATGTGGGCATGATGATGTAAGGAACTAGCCAATTGGTCTCAAACTTGCCAAGTTTCTCTAAATTAGCTTGACTTCTTGGATTCTACATTAGGACCAAATCACCAATTTTAAAATTTTGAACCATTACTCTTTTATTATAGCTTCTCCAAAGGTGATTTTGATATGCGTGTAAGTGATTCAAGGAATTTTTTGTTCTTTCTTGCACCATTTCTAGCTCATGTAGGTGAGACTATTTGTATTCTTCATCATCAATCAATCCCTTCAAGGAGACTCTGATAGAGGGAATTTCTACCTCAATGGGAAATATAGCTTTAGATCCATAGACCAAGGAAAATGGGCTGGATCCAATGGGTGTGCGGATGCTGGTGTAGTAGGCCCACAAAGTAGGGTTGAGTTGGAGATGTTAGTCATAGTTAGCATCATTGATGATCTTCTTAAGAATTCATAGGATTGTTTTATTGGATGCCTCGGCTTGACTATTTCCTTGTGGGTAGTAAGGCATGGAAAATGGTGTTGAATGTTGAAGCGTTCACAAAGCTCACAATCATCTTGATTTTTAAAAGGATGACCATTTTTTGTGATGATGGATTGTGGCACACCATACTGCCATATGATGTAATTGAGGATAAATTTGGAAATTTGCTCACTGATGATGCAAGTGAGGGGGACGACTTCAATCCACTTAGTGAAATACTCAGTGGTAGTGATAATGAATTTATGGCCGTTGGATGAGGTGGGAAGGATTTTTCCAATGAAATCAAGTCCCCATTGTGTGAAGGGCCAAGGAGAAGTGATTGGTCTAAGCTCTTACCTAGGTGAATGGATTAGATCTTTGTGCACCTGAAATTTTTGACATGTTCTTAGAAACTGCATAGCATCCTATTTCATTATCGTCCAGTAATACCCAAGTCTCATGAATTTCCTAGTTAAGGTAAGGCCACTCGGATGAGATCTTCGTATACCCTTATGTACCTCACATAAGGTTGTTCAGACTTCATCAGTGTTGAGACAGTGAAGAAGGGTGTTGTCAAAGCTACGTCGGTATAAGGTGTCACTGATGATGGTATAACAAATGGCTTTGTGGATGAAGTATTTTCATTGTTTGTTGGATATGTTTGGTGGGAGAGTCTGGGACTTGAGGTAATTGTAGATGTCTTGATAGCAAGGTGAACCGGGACAAACAAGCTCACAAACCATTTCTGAATCTGAAATATCATATGCAGGAATCAACAGTTATTCCACTAAGAACTTTAATTGTGGCACATTATTGGGAATTTCCAAGAGAGATCCTATCATTTCCACCACATTTGCTGCCTTGTTTTGTGCCCTAGGAATTTTTTCAAAAGCAATTCGGTGTAAGTATGTCTAAAATCTATCAACCGTGCACTTGTAGGGCATCAAATTTTCATTAACCTGGTTGAATGACCAACTCAAAATGTCCAAAGACTAGAAGTGTTTTGATTTTCCATTTTATAGCCATTCGGAGTCTTGTGAAAAGTGTCGCATATTCTACAATTTTATTAGTGCAAGGAAAGACAATTCAAAATGACCTAGGAATGGAGTCCCCCTATGGTGTGATGAATAGGATACTTGCTCCTAAACCATGACCAGTGTGAGACCCATCAAAATAAAGCTTCCAAGGTGATGTAGGTTATGTGTGAAAGATAGACTCAGCAGGGAAGTCAACTACCAATGGATGATTTCCTTACATAGGGGCATTTTTGAGTTGATCAGCTATTACCTATCCTTTTATTTCCTTTTTTCAATGTATTGTATGTCATATTCACTCAATATCATAACCCATTTTTCCAATCAACCTGTCAATACAACTTAACTTAGAAGATGCTTCAGTGGATCAATCTATGCTACTAATTGTGTATTGTGGTTTAGCATGTATTGTCTTAACTTCTTAGCTGCAAAGACAACTACAAGAAATGCATGTTCAATGGATGTGTAGTTGGGAAAATATCTGACCAATGTGTGATTGATGTAGTATATAGCTCATTCTTTCTCTTCATGGTCATTTTGTGTAAGCAATGGCCCCAGTGCCAAAGTGGTTGTAGAGATATATAGAATCAAAGGTTTTCCTTCAATTGGAGGCATTAGAACAACTGGTGACAATAGATAGTCTTTGATTTGTTGAAATTTTGCTTGACATTTGTTAGTCCACACAAAAGGGATGCTCTTGCGCAACAGGCATTGAAGTGGTTGGCATTTGTCTTCTAGTTGTGCAATGAAGCACCAAATAGATTGTAATCTTCCTTGCAATGTCCCTATTTCACTTATTTCTTTTCGTGAAGGCATGTCTGATATTGCTTTCACTTTAGCAGGATCAACTTCAGTGCCTTGTCGAGAAACTATGTACCCCAAACGTTTTCCTGAAGTTACCCCAAGAACACATTTCTTTGGGTTCAAATGGACCTTGTATTCTTCTAGCCTCTTAAAGATTTTATCTAATACTTTGCTTGGTGATCCTTGCATGTCAAATATTTTTCCAAGAGGTCATCCACATAATCTTCCTTTAGTGTGTGCATGAGGTCATGAAATATCATTGTCATGGCTCGTTGATATGTGAAACCTACATTCATTAGGCCAAAAGGTATGACATTCCAATAGTAGGTTCCCTAAGGACAAGTGAATGTTGTTTTGTGTTGATCCTCATAAGCGATTTGGATTTGATTGTGGCCCAAGAAATGAGACATAAGGGACATTATCTTGTATCTTGTTGTGAGATCAACAATAATGCCTATGTTCGACAATGCAAAGTCATCTTTTGGACAAGCCTTTTTTAAATCTTTAAAATATGTGCAAATGCAGATCTATCCATTTGGTTAAGTGATAGGCACAAGGTCGGATATCTAGTCTACATATTCTATTAGTCTTATGAACCCCACATCTAGCAGCTTCTTTAGTTCAACTTTTACAAGCAATGCTATTTGCGGGTGCATTTCCCTTAGCTTTTTTTTGACTATGACATGTGGAAGTAAAGGTAGATGGTGTAACACTAATTTTGGATCCAGTCCTGGCATATCAGCATAATAACATGCGAAGTTAACCTTTCTTTCTAAGAAGAATTGTTGAAATTTAGGCTTTTCTTCTTTTGTCAAGGATGTGACAAAGAGAACCATTTTGGTATTCTCTTGTGTGGCTACGTTAAGTTCTATAGTTTCTTCAATGAGCATTGCTGATATTTCTTGTGTCATGGAAAGAAAGTCCAATCCTCAATCCTTGGGTGCCTCAAGGAGGTTTTTACCCTTAGATGCATCCTTTATTTTTACTTTTCTATTTTTAGAAGGTGCCTTGCGGATTTCACCTAAAGGCATGTCTTTTTTGTTTTATATTTAATATTTAATATTTTTGTGACTGGAGGATTGCACATTCTCCCTGAAGTATTCTGCACAATCTATATCTATAGAAAATCTTGCCTTGTGATCCTCACTTGGTATGCCTTCACCAAGTCCCATGAATTCTGCAATAGCTTCATCATTCTGAAAGATTTCCATAGTGGGTGGGCCTTGTTATTTTTTTTAAGCCCCCATGGCTGCCTGCAAGCCATATTGGCCATTTTGGAGCACCTTTGACAAAATCGGGCGTAAATTTTGCATATGGTGTCCTTTTTTTGCAAACGAGATACCGTTGGAAAGCTGATTCCAATGCTGATCCAGAGGTTTTGGTATTTTTTAATTGATTTTTCTCTAGTATTA
>VCHN02000014.1:127316308-127398305 GCA_007115665.2 Sequoiadendron giganteum
TAATTCCATCATTAGTGATATGTTTATTTTTAACCCAGTATTTATTTTTATCGATGGGAGCATTTGGGTTTGTGTTTGTGTTGGTTTTTTTGCTGCCATATTTAAGTTTGTCTTTGGAAATTAGGGATTTTTTGAGTTGAGCTACTTTTTTTACCATGTCAGTGAAAGTGGTGTAGCAATGGACCTGTAGACCATATTCAATAGTGCAAGGAGATTTTTCACAAACATGGTGACCTTTTCTTTTTTTCGTATTTCCACATGACATCGACTCGCTAAATTTATCCATCTTTGGAAAAATGGAATAAATGTCTTGCCTATGGCTTCTTGAGTAATTATACATAATGAGGCAATGCTAATGTCTATATCAATGTTATAGGCATAATTTTCAACAAACTTGTTGGCGAATTCATCCCATGATTTTATTCCTTTAGGTAGCTATCCAAACCACTGAAGTTTGTGACCTGCAAGACTCCTAGAAAAAGGTATCATCAGATAAGTATGTTCATAGGCCATGTCCATGTAGTTGGTTGTAAAATCTTTGATATGTTTGATGGGTTTATTTTTTCCTAAGTGTTTAGAAAATTTTGGCACCACATATCCTGGTAGGAATGGTGGCATGTACAAGTTTGTGTCAAAAGGATACAGACATAAGTCATATGACGTGTGGGCCTTTTTGTTGGATAATTGCATGGTCTCCACTTGTTTTTGAAGGGAAACAAGTTAAGTTGTGAGCGCCTCTATGATAGGGTTGTTTGTGGCATCACACAGGTTGGTGATAGGTATTGCCTGCATTCCCACTTGCTATTATGGTAAGTTCTAATTTGAGATGTATTGGTGTTTAGAAAATTGCTCATTTTGATTTGGCACTTATTGGTAGTGAAAATTTTGAATGGGAATATTTTTGTGTGTGTGGACTTGAGATGCATAGGTGGGAATGTGTTGTGTTATGGAGTCATATGTTGTGTTACTTGGTTGCCTTGTCCAAATTGGTAGATGTGACCATGTGGAATGCTTGTATTTTTCTTTGGGGAATGTTGGTGTTGGGAATGACTCATGATGAGCTAGGGACATTGGGTTGAGGTCCTTGAATGACAACTCATCTTTTGTTCCTCCTGAAGGGGTTTAATGAGTTTGTTCCCATGCATTAGTTTAAGACCCTAATAAAAGGTTTGATGATGTCCTTCCCATTGTGTTAGATGAATCTCCAAGGAGGTTTGATGTATTGGTTCCCATTGTGTTAGATGAATCTCTAAAGAGGTTTGATTTATTGGTTTTGATTGTATTAGTTGAAGTCCCAAATATTGCTCCAATAGTTTGTGATGAAATTATGGATATTTTTTGTGGAATTGAATATGATGTGGCATTTTCTATAGTTGATCTTCCCCCAATAGACATTTAATTGACCACATTGGAAGTGTTTGTGGTGGTTTGATTGATGGTAGCTCCAATGGAGGTAGCATTGATAGTGTGTGTTGAACTTTGTGTTGTGGCCCCCATGGAGGTATTGTTTGTCTCATGTGGTTGACTTTTTTGATTGGTATGATTGGGGGATGCTCTTAAGGTGTTAATGTCAAATCCTCTTGGAAACCTAGCCCCTTGGTCTAGGAGCATGGCCAGATATATTTCTAAATCCTGTAGGATTAATTATTCCAAAAGGGTGGCCACTTCAGGATTTTGAGCAGCATTTTGTAGGTCTTCCACAAATACTTGTCTATTTTTCGCTCTACATATAAATGGTTCAAAAGGGTTGTGTGAGGAAGATGGAAATTTCATGTCACCTAATGGATTTATGAAAGAGTTCCCCATGTTTGTATTTTCATTCATGTCATTAGGAACATTGTAAAGGTTATTGTCTTGTCCAAAGGGATCCATTTGTCTCCTTTTTCTTTGTAGTCTTGTCTCAACCATATAAGTCTTGCTCAAATGGGGGAGTATGGAGGATGATCAAACCTATATATGCAAATGTTATGACACTATATTTTTGGATTTTTGCTTGAATAAGGAAATGCTATAATGAGAATGTTGTCTAAAGGAAAATATCAAATGTAATGAGACTAATGAGGAGCCAAAATGAGGGAGACTAAAGGTGTTCTAATGTAAATGCAAGGATTTCTATGATGCACTCAATATTGATAGACATAAGGAAAGGTAAACTTAACCATTCAAAGTTTGGTCAATGTCTCAATTTTGGAGTGTCAAGAGACTTGTTTGAAGGACTAAATGATAAGGTGACAAAGTGATGTTTCCACACTAGAATAATGAGTTGGAAATAGCTCACAAAGGGACAAAAACTATAGGAAATGATTTTGATTAAGCCCAATGACAACCTATTTTTGAAGGCAAATATTTGGCAAGGTATGTCAAGGGTTCCTATTCTAAAGTCTCTAAAATGAGGACTTATGAGTTTATGTATGCTAAAATGATAGTGACACCTAAGGTGCAAATAAAAAATTTCAATGATAGACCTATGGAAAACTAAATGCAAGGATCGAGGATTTTGAGAAATTATTTTTCTGGTTTTGAATAGAGACTCTAGAGAAAAGGTGGTAGAAAATAGTTTGGAAATGTTTGTTCTGGGGTTTTGGACAATGATAGAGGTTTTTCCAATTGATAGGCAATTTCATCATTTTAAGTGTCAAATGCGGCTCAACCTAGAGTGATTGCATTTTAGGTTCAAAAAATGTGGTGTTTTAGGTCACAAATGTAGCTCAAGAAGTCAATTGTGTTGCATAGGAAATCAAATGTATTTCAGAACAGGAGAATATGTTGTTTAACTTAGGAGATTCGGTTTAGCGGAGCAATTATGGATCACAGAGTCTCAAATATTGTTCAAAATGCTAAATGAGGTGCAAAATGCAGCAAATACATTGCAAGGTGAAAAAATTCTAGTTTGTTTGCAATTTTGGTAGTTTGTGAGGATTGTTTCAGTTTGAGAGTTTTTTTCTAGATTTGTAAAAGGTGTTTATTTGTTTCAAAAAACACTTGGCAAATGCATTGTCTTTGAATATTTTGGGAACAAGCACCATGAAGACAAGCACAATCCTAGGGTTCACAAGGACTATATTCTTTGGATTCCACATAAATTTTACTCCAATCACACTTATTCTTAGTGGGTGATTTAGAAGCTTGGCCACATAGGCTCCACCTTACATTGCACTCACTTCTTGAGTAAACCAAGCTTCAAACCCCATGAATCTCCCATTGCAAGCTTTGCACCTCTACTAAGAATTGTGAGAATGTGGATACCTTGGCAATGACCATTTCTACACCAGTGAATAGATAGGGTTTTTGGCTTCTACAAAAAATATTTAGTTTGGGCAACCGTTTGAGTGGCCACACATGAGGCAAGATTAGCTCCAATAAGGAGGAATTCCAGCCTGAAGAGGTTACGCTTAATAGGTTTTTGGGGAATTCACTTGTCTGTGTGATACATACGCACTCGTAATCCTATGTTTTCCATTAGGATTCATATTTATATACTAGTCAGGAGTAGCTCGGCTAAAGAGATTCATTTCCAGTTTTAGTCACCTTGGGGTGAGTATTTTTTCAAATAAAGGAAGGCTCAATTCCCAGAGTCAATAGTAGTTTTTTTTTCACCCAAGATCACACAAGTGCGGAAGGGGAGAGGATACTTCTAGTATTGAATCGAGGTTACAAAGTGGAGACACTTGTTTATTTTAATTATCAAAATTGTAAAGTGAGACAAACACCTCAAACACTTTGTTATTTTTAAACTTTAACTCAATGTGAGACCAAAAATGGTCATTTTAACCCCATGTCATGAATATGCAAGTTTATTTTAAGCCTTATGAGCTAAAATGTAATTTTTTGTTCGTTTTAAGCCCATGAATGAATAAACATTTATTCATTTAATCCTCATGAAATGTAGGTGCAAGTTGTAGTTTGTTTGTTAGATTGATCTAGGATTGTTAAAAAAGAGTTTAAAAAAAATAAAACAACAAGAGTTAGAATCCTTTTCTAGCTTGCCACATGATGTAAACAATAGATTAATAATGCCAAAATCTCTAACCTATGAAACAAAAAAAAAATCTGGAAAATAAAGTAAAAACTCGAAAGAATTTTTTTACCAGGTGAATGTGTCATTTTTGTGAAGAAAATGTGTCTCAGAGCCAAAAGTTGGAATTACTAGGAAGATGCATCGTTATGTAGAGAAAATTTGTTGTGGCAGTCAAATGTGTCTCTCGGGAAATTGAATGTGGAGTTTTGTTGGTCAAATGTGGCTCGAAAATGCAAATTTGTCATTACCGATAGTGAATGTGTTGTGACAAAGCGATTGTAGCTCAGAAAGGTGTGATTGTGGAATTCCGTACCTATACCTACAAAAAAGCTGAAACAAAAATTGTAAAAAATGAGTGTCAGGTTCACCAATGTAACTATGGGTAAATTTCAAGGTTAGCTTTAAATCCAAATTAGAAATTAAACCCTAGCATTATTATGAAGAACAATAGAGGAAATAATTCCAAATAAAGAACAATGTTACCAAATCCCTTCAAGACCTCCATGAATCACTTCCAGAGCCCTTTTCCATTTGCTGCAAATATGTTGTTTTCCCTCATATTTTGTGAGCAAATATGGCTATGACATGACTTAGCGAATATTGAAGGATTTGATCCAAAATGCAAGTGAAACTAAATTGTTCATGCAATAGAGAAACCTACAAAATGAAAATCTTAGCCTAAAAGCATAAGAGATGTGAGATACCAAGAGATTAAGAGATTGAGAGATGAAGTCAAGAGATGTCAAAATGAGGTTGAAATTGCCATTTTATAGAAATGCCAAATTTGAGTGGAGGGCCAAGATTGAAAAATGAAAGAAGCCCTAAGATCAATGGTTGTAAATGCATGTGGCAACCTCTTATTGGGGTTAGGGAAACAATGGAAAATGAATGGCTGAGATTTGATTTTGAGAAAATAAAATCAAGGGTTAGAACTGAATGTGACAAGAGGATATTGGACACGGATTTTGAGGAAAGTTGAGGGAATTAAAAAATTTATTTTATGAGACGGAAAGTTGACTTTTGAATTAAAAATTAATTTAATTCCAAAGTGGTGGAGCCATGTGACAGTAAATAATAAATTAAAATTATTTACTTGGAAAGAGGGAAATTGCCAAGTCGAAATTTTAATAAATAATTTTATTTAAATTTAGAGCAAAATTCAATAGGACAATTAAATAATTAATTCCAATTATTTAATGGTGGAGGAAAGTGACCAGTAATTAAATAAATTATGGATGATTTATTTAATTATGAGTAGACATTAGAATTAGAGACGTATTTTAATAAATAAATAGAGTTTATTTATTTAAATTATAATCAAGAGGAAATAATGGACTAATTAAACAAATTTCATAATTTATTCAATTAAAGAGGACATAGGGAATTAGTGGCATATTTAAATAGAATAAATGTAATTTATTTATTTAAATAGTCAAGAAGAATAAAAGATGTGAATTAATTAAATAATTAAGAATTATTTAATTAATAGATGAATTTGGAAAAAAGGACATAATTAAATATTTTAATTACGTTAAGAAGAATTATGGAGAAAATCGAGTTCACAGGCATAGGTCAATTTTATGTGTTTATAGTTAGTATAATGGGAATTCGACACACTAGCATTAATTTCTCATTATATGGTTGGAAGCCGACACACTGGCATGACTTTCTCACTAAACCACTTCTTCGGGACAACTGACCCTGCAGATGACCTGATGTTCTATGGCCCCAAAGTGAGCACATTTTTTCCACTTCATTCTTCTTTCTTTTAGTTCTTGACATTGCATAATTTTGTGTCTTTCTTTGTTGCATATTATACACCTTATGCATGTCCTTTTGTGCTCATGTTGGTTTGACATAGGATCTTGGATCGTGGGGGCTTCAAGACCACTGCTTTGATCTTTGTCATCCTTTTTCATCTACATTGGTATGATTGGAACCCTCTTGAATGTCTACTTTAGTTTGAGTTTGAAGCAAGTTTATTCTCTCACTAAAGTGGGGGCTAAATGTAGTGTCGAAAAGTGCGTCCTTTGACATTTTCACACTTGGTTGGTTCCTCCTTGTGTATTTTGGGCTTAATGTTGCCTTATTTAGTGTTGTAATGTGGATAACACATTCACATTAGGTCATGGGCCCTTTTGAGCTAATGGATTTTAATGGTACCTTGTAAAAGTGTTCTGAAGTGTTATAACACACTTTCGCACTTTTCTAAGGTTTTATCAATTAATCAAGCATAATAAATTTCTTTTTAATCAAAATTAATATTAATATTGCCTTATTTGGAGTGTTATAAAGTGTTGTAAAACACTTTCACATTCCTCTATACTTGTCATTAATAATTGGGCTTTCTCATGCTTTAATTGGCCCTATTTTACAGCCACAAACCTTATTTATTGCATCTTTTTGAGGATAATCCTGACACCAATTCGTAACCAATCATAATTTAGGTGTTTCTAGATTGTGTGACCCAGATTTAATGATTTGGGGCTCATTTTCCTACTTGGGCAAATGAGTCCCACCTAGATTTTTGGGTTCCAAACCTATTTTTACGCCTTTCTAAGAAATTTTGATTTTTGGTCCCATACATTATGCTATATGGGACTCATTCGCCATCTTGGTCGAATGATTCCCATGTGGTCCAAAATAAAAATTAATTCAAATTTCTGATGGGATTTTATTCGCCTAGATCTGATGTTGATTTGTATTATCGTAATTTCAGGAGTTCTTGCATAAAATTGAAGTATAAATATAAGGTTCTTTCTCTCATTTTAGCCCCAGGCATTCAAGTATTCATCCTCATATCAAGTTTGAGTTTACAAGTACATTCAAGTGTCTTCAAGATCATTCAAGGGTAGGATTCTTCACCAATTATTGTAACAATTCAAGATCCATCATCATGGAAAGTTTCTAATTGCATTATTTCATGTTTCATGCTTCATTATCTTAATTCATCATTTGGTTTAATTACCTAAAAGGGGTTTGACTAAGGAAAAACCCTACTCCCTAAAATCAACAAGTTTCCCCCTCTTTAAAGTGTGATTGTAGGTTTGTAGATTGAAGAAAAGTGGATTTGAAGCCTTCAAAAGCACCAAAATGACAAAGTTGCAAATGTTATCAAAGTTGTCATCAAAAGTTGTCAAGACTCACAAAAAATCAGATCTAGGGAAAAATATCGATCCAATTTGCATGAAATCGATGGGAAAGTACTTATTTTATCTACAATCAGAGGCTTGCAAAGTTTCAATTCAAGATTCTACTCCTGGAACACTTTGCAACAAAATCAGACTAATCCCCTAGTTGTGGTGAATGAGTCCCACTGTATGATTTTTTCAAAGATGTTTGTATATTTGGATACCATTTGGCTGAAACATCATCCTGTGTAGAAATATAGATTTAGGACTGATTCACCCAGAATGGTGAATGAGTCCCACCAAGATTAAAAATCAATATTTTCAAGATTTTAGAGCTCCATTCCATCTCCAACAAGTTTTTAGGTGCACTTCCAGTCTCATAGCTTTTTACTACATTTTCTTCATCTTTCTAGATCATGTATTATTTTGTATTCAATTAGGTTTAAACATTACATCTTGCATTCCATTTGTTTTTCCAAGTTTACACTTGGTGGTGAACCCCTCATTAGAAATCATTCGATCCCCTAGAATAATCCCTTTGCCGGATTTCAATCTCCTTTTCATTGAAATCTCAAGGGTTTGTTCTTGAGTGAAAAGAGAAAGAAAATTGGTCTCTTTCCTTTTAGGTCCAGAAACCTAGAAGTGAAAGAAAAGAACCACCATTTTCACCTTTTCAATAGTTCCTTTTCTCTCTCCCTCTCTAGTTCTCTCCCTCTCTCTCTCCCTATCTCCCTCTCTACCCTTCCTTCCATCCCTACATCTCTCTTCTTCTCTCTCCTATTATTTATTCTTTCCTATCTCTCTCGATTCTCTTGATCACTACCTCTCCCTCGCACCCTCTATCCATCTCTGCAACTCTAGGTCTCTCCCTCATTCCCTCTCTACCTCTCTACCTCTCCCTCCTTATCTCATTACCCACCTCTCTCACCCGTTTATCTTTCTCACCTCTATATCTCCCCTTATGTCTCTCACCCCTCTCTCTCCAAGCTATAGGTCTCTCACCTCTAGATCTCTTTAGGATCTCCAGCTACTTGGGTATCTACAGGATCATCATGGAAAAAGCAGGCCCTTAAGTGGTGATGAAAATTTAGAAAATCAAAGTTAGGAAACTTGATGTAAATTTTTTTATAAGTTATCTATATTATTTCAAAACTATGCAAGAATAGAATCCATAGAAAATTGAATTTAGTTTCTAAACTACTAGGTTTATTTTAAAAAATTAAAATCTATTTGGTGAAAATTTTAAATTTCAATTTAGTAACTTAAATTTTAGGGAAAACAAAAGAAGTATGTTTCTATCTGACCACCCTTACAAAAATGATATGATAATATTTTCTTATAATATTTTAGATATAAGTAGAGGAATCATGTCCTAATGTGATGCATATTTTTTTATAATTTTTTTCCAAGTAAATAAATAATTATGAATTTTTTATTACAACTTTTTAAGAATATAAAAAATCGTATGTCTGACCACCTTAACTTGGTCAAAATTTTATGAAATTCAATTTTTTTTTAATCCTATAGTATGGAAAGCATAGAATGTGCGCATGTTTCGGATTCAAAAAATGTGATACTATTTGAAATCTATAGATGTTTTTCAATCAGCCTATCAATCAGGACTTTAGTTGTAATTCAAATAGAAAATGAATAATAATTATTTATTAAATTAATTGTAAAGTATAATTTATATTGGTGGAAATATGAGAATCTCCTTTAAAAACCCTTTTTGTTTCATCAATTTTGAGTAAAAAAACATTTTTAGCCACATGGACCATCATATCACTTACATATCACCACTTTTTGGCCCATCATGATCCTTCACATACCAATTTCACTCCCTCAACACCTCTCTCCCTCCGTCCTTACCCCTCTTTCCCTATTTATGAACTTCTCTCTCCCCTAACCTCCCTACCTCTAACCTCTATAGGTATTTTAGTCACTCCTTATCTACCTCTCCATCCCTCCTTATCCATCTCTTTCTCCTCTTTCTTCTCTCCTCTTCTCTCTCCCTCCCCTCTCTAGGTCATCACCTCTTGATCTCCTCCTTCCCTAGGTCTCTCAATCCCTCCATTCCTTGTTACTCATCTACTAATACTTCCATTTCTCTCTCACTCTCTTCTCTCTCTCACCTCTCTCTCCCCCTCACCTCTTTACCTCTCCCCTATCTAGGTCTCTCAGTCACTCCTTTTTTTCCTCTCCATCCCTCCTTATCCATCTCTTTCGATTCCTTCTTCTCTATCCCTCCCATGTATACATCATCACCTCTCTATCTCTCCATTCCCTATGTCTCTCACTCCCTCCATGTCTACTTCTCCCTCTATCCCTTGTTACTCCTCTAGGTTGATACTTTCCTTTCTCTCTCCCTCTTTTCTCTCTCTCTCCTCTCTAGGGCTCTCCCATTCTCTCTCCCTCTATACCTTGTGTTCCCTCCTTACTAAAATCTATATCCTTCCCTCCCTACCATTTTCTTCTTCTCTCTCCCTCTATTATTGTTTCTTTCCTATCTCTCTCCATTCTCTCAATCACTACCTCTCCCTCCCACCCTTTCTCCCTCTCCCCATATCTAGGTCTCTCTCTCCTTCCCTCTTTACCTCTCTAGATCTCCCCCCTCTATCTCTCTCCCCCTATATCTCCCCTATGTCTCTCAAACCTCTCTCCCTAGGCTGTAGGTGCCTCACCTCTATATATCTCTTTGGGCTCTCTAATTATTTCCCTCCCTCTCCACCTCTATCCCTCTTTGTGAACTTCTATCTCTCATTTTATATCTCTCTCCATCCCTTGTTACTCATCTACCAATATTTCCCTTTCTCTCTCCCTATGTCTCACGCCCCTCTCTCCCTAGGTTGCAGGTTTCACACCTCTATATCTCTCCCCTCTTTAGTTATTTCCCTCCCTCTCCACCTCTCTCCCTCCCTCCTTACCCATCTTTCCCTCTTTGTGAACTTCTCTCTCATTTTCTTCACTATCCCCCTCACCTCTCTACCTCTTCCCTCTATAGGTCTCTTAGTCACTCCTTGTCTACCTCTCCATCCCTCCTTATCCATATATTTATCTTTGTTCTTCTCTCTCTCCTCTTATCTCTCCCTCCCATCTCTATGTCATCACCTCTCTATCTCCTCCTTCCCTATTTCTCTCACTCCCTCCATTTTTACCTCTCCCTCCATCCATCGTATAATTCAATAAAACATCATAATCAAATTTGATAAAATTTCAATTCCATATAAACACAATTCTTAGGACATGTATTTGCAAAACAAAATCAATTCAATATTTGATAATTAATAAATGCAACATAGCCTAATTCATCTTAGGAGTTCAATTCATTAATTAAGCATTCATTTCAATTACATAAGATATGAAACAACCTAATTAATCATCAACTAATAGAAATATCACCATAAACAAGATCAAAGTTATTCTATACATATAAATATTACCAAACCATAGAAAAATGTAGAAATAAAATATCAAACACAGTAGAAGTAAAAAATAACATTAAATTTCCATGATTCTAATAAGTTAAAATGTATAAAAGTCTAGCTCATTGAAGTGGGTCTCACAATCCAAGGAAATCATCAAGTTCAACACCATTCAAGAAAATTTTCATAAATTTTATATGTAGGTGATGGAATAGCACATTTTCCTAAAGAAGCATGATCCCAAGGTTGTGACAAAAATCAAGAAACTTCAACAATTGTTACTTGATATTTCCAAACACTAAGATGGCCATAGTTTGGGTTTAAATTCAATTCCTTACAAAATTCCTTGAATTTCATAAGTAAAATAAATAGTGCAAGTGAAATAGCTCGTAAGATATGTGAGACAACATATTGTACCACTTCCTCAATTGTCTTGTTGACCTTTGTCACTAACACCATTTTGCCTTGTTCCAATTGTTTAGGATTCTATGTGTGTTTTTTTTGTGAGTTGGATGTGTGCAAAGGTGATTCAATGGGGAAAATTCTCTTCTTCATTATCATTAAAGATCATTGAGCCTCACCCTCCATCACTTGTTACTCCTCTAGGTATCTCCTATATCCTCTCTCCCCTCTCTAGGTATCTGTATAGGGTTGAGGGTTGAACACTTGAAAAATATCTATAAAGCTAATTTGGTGCTCGCCAAATTTGGTGAGTGCGAAATGGCCTTTGCTAAAATGGTAAAAACGTCATCACACACATGATATAGGCTCACAATTCCTTGCTTTTATTTGGTTATTGCACTTTTTTTGACAAGGAAATGATTTTTCATGCTATTGAATTCTTGTCCATCATATTTTGCTTACTCAATCACCTTTTTAACACCATTTTATTTTCTTGACAATGTGGAAGAAGATAAATATAAATTTTTACATCAAATTTGATTATCTTAAGTAATATATTCATGTTTGTTGAATTGAAATATTTATATTATGATTTTTTTATTTAAATTTGACAATGGGCAGGTGCAAAAAGATGGGGGGCCAAAAAGTGGCCAAAATTTCAAAAATCATTTGATAGGTTATAACACGAGTATGTTATAACATGAGCACATTTTAATACAAGTGCATTATAATGCACTCACGTTATAACACACTCGTGTTATGGCTTGGTGTGACTGAGCCAAAGGCTCGGTCAAATCGAGCCTATAACATGCTCACATTATAACATGAGCGTGTTATAGCACATTAAACAAAGAGGAAAATGAATTCATTTGTATTGTGACTGTGTTTTTGTTGCCCGCAACCAAAAACCCTGATTTTGCATGCTTGTGTTCTAGAAGGAGGTTATCTTACATTTTCTTCATCATTTTTTTTCTATTTCATCTCCAGGATGCCGCCACATTGATGGGGAGGTTGAACAAGTAAGGAATGTTTTTCTGTTGTTAATTTGTTTTTAAATTGGTAGTTTTAGGTTGTTTTTTATATTCATTTGTTTAATTTGTACAAAATGTTAATGAACTTGGAAATATTGAACAACCACTTCAAGAAGCACTCGAAAAAAACCCTCAACAACCACAACAACAATCAATTCCTCAACATCCTCCTAGCACTTAATAAAATTTAATGGGGTAATGAAAAACAATAAAAAATAGATTGAGGAGTTAATCACGCAGTTGAATGATCCAGTAAATTCAACCATGGAAAGAACATACTTGCAAGTTCACTTAAAGAAATGTTAAAACATGTAGATGCAATCAACAAACAATTAAGTGGTTGGGAAGATAGGAGATAGATTGTTAAAAAAAATTACGCAAATAAATTATCATATAAAGAGATAAAAGATGAGTAGTTTGAAAAGAATCCTCGAAGAAATGTGGTCTCATGGTGATGGAATTCAATTCCATCACCATGAGACCACATTTCTTTGAGGAACTTTTTCAAACAGCTCACCACCTTTTCTATGCTACCACATTTTCCATATGTGTCTACCAAAGTATTTTATCAATCTACTCATTTCCTTGCTGCTATGGCTTAAAGCCTAAAATAGGTGCTTTCCAAAAAACTATGGATGCTTAGAAAAATATATCAAAGCATAATAGTAAGCAATAGCATAGAAAAGGCAGTGATTAATTTTTAAAAATGCCTTGAAGAAATGTGGTCTCATGGTAATGGAATGTCATTCGATCACTATGAGACCACATTTCCTTGAGGCATTTTTTCAAATAGCTCACTGCCTTTTCTATGCTACAACATTTTCCATACATGTCTACCATAGAATTTAATCAATCTACTCACTTCCTTGCTGATATGGCTAAAATCCTAAAATAGGTTCTTTCCAACAAGCTATGGATACTTGGAAAAAATCTATCAAAGCATAATAGTAAGCAATAGCATAGACAAGGTAGTGAGTAGTTTTTAAAAATTCCTTGAACAAATGTGGTCTCATGGTGATGGAATGGATTTCCTTGAGGCATTTTTCCAAATAGCTCACTGCCTTTTCTATGCTACGACATTTTCCATACATACATTCTACCAAAGCATTTAATCAATCAACTCACTTCGTTGTTACTATGACTAAAAGCCTAAATTAGGTGCTTTCCAACAAACTATGGATGCTTGGAAAAATCTACCAAAGCATAATAGTATTAAGAAATGGCATAGATAAGGCAGTGAGTAGTTTGAAAAAATGCCTCAAAGAAATGTGGTCTCATGGTGATGGAATTCAATTCCATCACCATGAGACCACATTTCTTTGAGGAATTTTTTCAAATAGCTCATTGCCTTTTCTATGCTACCAAATTTTCCATACATGTCTACCAAAGCATTTTATCAAACTACTCACCTCCTTGTTGCTATCGCTAAAAGCCTAAAATAGGTGCTTTCCAAAAAACTATGGATACTTGGAAAAAATCTATCAAAGCATAATAGTAAGAAATATCATAGTCTAGGCAATTAGTAATTTGAAAAAATTCCTTGAAGAAATGGTGCAGGAGCACCTAATGGATTTTATCCCTCCATGAGGCCAATTTGTGAAGTTTGAGTTAGTTAGGCTATACAATCTTGTAATAAGGTCATTTAGACCATATTGAATATGTTTGAGTCTATTTTAGGTCCTAGGAGTTCTTGGTTGGGTCATTTTGCAATTTTGGTTAAAAGCTATCAAATCTTGTAAAGTTGCCATTTATTACAAAAATGCAAAATATGAGAATATGTAGAGTCATTTGTTGAAAATTCATGTAGAAGTTGGTTATTTGGTTGTGAAACTTAATTTTATACTTAAATATTCTTTTGTAAGGTCGGTCCAGGAGTTGGAGGTTGTTTGGTGATAAATTGAAGCAATGAAGTTCACTAATTTTGCAAAATCTGAACATTAATTTTATGTTTTAGTGAATTGTATGGCCTGTATGGCCTTCATGGAATAATTACAGTGATTTCATGTCATAGAATTATGTTTCTAGAGAATTTTGGTATTTGTCTCACATGATTTCTTGAAGAATTCAGTAATTTATGTTTTTTGTAGTGAAAACTGCCAAAAAACCACAGCTAGGACAAGCGATGAGTTGAAAAAATGCATAAATTTTCATCCCACTGATAGAAACTCTTCAAAATTGGTAAAATGGACTATTTTGAGTTTTATTCATAGTTTAAGCAAGAATGATGGCTAGAAGTTAGGGTATGATTAAAATGCATTGAAAACTGATGGGAGTTGATCTTGTAAGAATGTGCAGACCTAATATGATGTTTCTGAGGTGTTTGTGAAATGGGTTGAGGTCTAGAATAAAGAGATTCAATAAACCCCTATGTGAACAAGCTTAAAGAAGACTAGTAAACATTGAGAAATGGTGAGGCAGAAAATAGAAAATTTGTAACAAGAGGTGGAGGAAACATTTGCATGAATGGTCATTATGTGATGTGACAAGACCTCTAGAGTGGATTTTTTGAGTTTGGTGGTTGAATATCACATAGGTGCTTTAGAAAACAAGGCTAATTTTCCCTTAGGATAACGAAACAATAAATTTTTGGAGATGATGTTCCGAAAGAAGTTTATGCACAAACTAGGTATGTTAAAGAAGGCCATAATGGGTATCTGAAATGCCAATCCTCATGTGGTTTTGAGTTGTCTTTGAAACAATATGAAAAAATTTCTTTGTTTGGTATGCTACTAGGGATTAAGGGTGAATTGGTGATTTGAATACCAAAGCTGGAGTTTTATGATTGAAAGATTGTTTGAATCTAATCAAATTGTGATTGTTGGATGTTTTTCTCCCTTCTTTACATCAATTGGTGTCAAAGATAGAAGACTCTGGGAAAGGAAAGTTGTGTGTTTGTGTGTGTTTTCTTTTTGTAGGTTTATGAGAGAACCTAGGTGCCAAGAGACTAGGTCATGAAGAAGAAAGGAAAACTAGGTGAGTTGTCACAAAGACAAGAGAAGCAAGGTGAAAGAGGCTTTCTTGGAAAAGAGAGAAGAATAGATGTTTTTAAGAGGTTCTTGTAGGTTGAGGGTTCAAAAATAAGAAACAAGAAAGAAAAAGAGAGGGAAAAGAGATGAAGAAGGAAAAAGAGAAGCAAAAACAAATGGAGAATGACCAAGAGATAAAAGAGTTGAGGCAGGCTTTGGAACAAATAAAAGAGATGAAAGAAAGAATGAAAGAGAGATGGAAGGTTGATATGCAACAATTTCTTAGACAAGAGAAAATTTGGCACTTATCAATGAGGAAGAGGGTTGCATGGCCAATCCAAAATATTATTTAGAGGAGAAGACAAGAGGAGATAGTAAAACTAGATGTGAAGAAACATTTGTTGATAAAGGAAAATGATGAACAAATCAAGCAAGACAAAGTGATGATGGTAGAAGAAGAAGATCACATGGTGGTTGCAACCATTTCAAAATTTGAAGGTACCAAGATAGAAAATTTGAAGAATGATCATATTTTGGAAGGAGATGATATTGAGTTGGTGCCAAAATTTGATATGTTGTAGGTCAAGGATGTTTTGATTCTTGGAATTCAAAGTTGGTATAAAAGGTATGTTGATATGGTGCTTTCTTCAATGTTTTCAAAGGAGGATAGTATTCATTCAATTTTTTTCATATCAAAGGTTGGTAAACTTGAGAAAAAAACATACATAGCGGTAGAATATCATATGGGAAAGGTGAAAATATAGGGTGAAGAGATCATAGTTACATTGCAAAGGAAACTGAATAAGGAAGGAATATACATATTTATTGTTGCAAGGAAAGATAAACCTAGGTTCAAGATTAAGAATATTGTAGGAAACAAACAAGGTATTGGAGCAGGTTCACCAAATTTTTCAAATGAGGAGAATATTAGAGATCAGACATTAGGTGCAAAGCAACATTTTCTAGTGAAGAATCAGTCACACACAAGGGGAAGTGCCCAGTTTTAGTTTTTTGTCCATTGGAAAGGACTACCAAATGGGATTTTTACTCGGACAGAAAATAATGATATGGTTAAGCATCAATCTATTGTGCAGCATAGTCCTCAATGGGACTTGAGTTTCTTTTTGGCCAGGAGTATGGCATAGGAGCACCTAATGGATTTTATGCGTCCATGAGGCCAATTTGTGAAGTTTGAGTTAGTTAGGTGATCTAATCTTGTATTAAGATCATTTATACCATATTTAATATGTTTGTGTCTATTTTAGGTCCTAGTAGTTCTTGGTTGGGTCATTTTGCAATTTTGGTTAAAAGTTGTCAAATCTTGTAAAACTGCTATTTATTGCAAAAATGCAAAATTTGAGAATATGAAGAGTCATTTGTTGAAAATTCATGTAAAAGTTGGTTATTTGGTTGGGAAATATAATTTTATGCTTAAATATTCTTGTGTAAGGTCGATCCAAGGTTTGGAGGCCGTTTGGTGATAATTTGAAGCAATGAAGTTCATTAATTTTGCAAAACATAAACATTACTTTGTTGTTTCAGTGAATTGTATGGCTTGTACAGCCTTCATGGCATGATTATAGTGATTAAATTTCATATTATTGTGTTTCTAGATAATTTTTGTTTTTTTCTCACATGATTTCATGAAAAACTGAGTAAGTCATGTTTTTTTTAGTAAAAACTATTGAAAACCCCAGCTAGGGCAAGTGATCAGTTGAAAAATTGCATAACTTTTCATCCCACCAATAGAAACTCTTAAAAATTGGTAAAATGGATTTTTTTTAGGTTTAATTTGATTCTAAAAAGTGCGAGGAGTAGAATAATAGATTTAGATCCTTTTCGTGGTTGCCCTAGTTGAGTTTTATTCATATTTCAAGCAAGAATGATGGGTAGAAGTTAGGGTATGATGAAAATGAATTGAAACTTGATGGGAGTTGATTTATTATGAATATACAAACCTAATATGATGTATTTGACATGTTTGTGAAGTATTTTGAGGCCTAGAATAAAGAGATTCAATAAACCCCTGTGTGAACAAGCTTAAACAAGATTAGGAAAGACTGAGAAATGGTGGGGCAAATTTTTTTTGACAAGAGGTGGAGAAAAAATCTGCATGAATGGTCATTATATGATGTGGAAAGACCTCTGGAGTGGATTTTGTGATTTTTTTGGTTGAATATCTCATAGGTTTTTTGGAAAACAGGGCTAATTTTCCCTTAAGACAGTAAGACAATGAATTTGTGGAGATGATGTTCCAAAAGAAGTATATGCATAAACTAGGTTTGTTAAAGAAGGCCATAATGGGTATCTGAAATACCAATCCTCCTGTCGGTTTGAGTTGTCTTCGAAATGATAAGCACAATTTTATCTGTTTGGTATGCTACTAGCGATTAAGGGTGAATTGGTGATTTGAATACCAAAGTTGGTTTTTTATGATTGAAATACTATTTGAACCTAATCAAATTGTGATTGTTGGATGTTTTCCTCCCTGGTCTACATCAAGAAATGTGGTCTCATGGTCATGGAATTCCATTCCATTTGTTGGGACACAATAGTCTATTGAGAGGGGGTTGAATCACTAGATATTCAAATTCTAGCCTTCTTAACTTAAGAGCAGACACGATATTTAAAACTAGATGTGTAGATTCAGACTTAAAACATATACCAAGAACATGCACATAAAAGATCAACACATAACAATAGATATAATTGGAAAACCCAAAATGGGAAAAACCATGGTGAGAAAATGTTGCGTTACTGTCCTAATCTAACCCCACAATGAAATCATCTATTACAACTTTTAAGGGAACCAACCCTAAGGAGACACCTATCCATTGAAATGAGCACTAACTCAGTTATCTGATGGCACCTACCAATTAAAGTTATAACATGTAAGGTGATTACAATTTGTTCTTGAGGAACTCTAATTATTGTTACAACTTTCTCTATAACTTATTGATCATTTGTTTCCACCATAGCAACTCATTCACTATTCAACTCTTCACTACATTAGCTCAGCTCCTCTCTTTCTTCTTTAGTATATTCTTTGTCTATGTCATTGCACCACACTATTCCTCTGAAGCACTCCTTTTTTTTTTGTATATTCATATTTTCTTAGGAGTTTTGCATTAGTTCTATACACACTTACCTCTCTACCTTGTACTCTTCAACCTTCTACAATATGTTTTCAGTAGTTAAAATCTATAATGATCATCTGAGGATCTTCCATTGTAATTTGATCCTCTGCTAGAGCGAATATCTAGTTCAATAACTTACAATTGCACTGAGCCGCCAACATTAATTCCTGGTGCAAATAATTTTCCTTCATCTCCATCCTACCAAAACCTAAGATCGAATATGCAATTAATTCTCTCTTCTAATCTTTCAATATGATCTTGATCCTTTTCTTTATGGTCATTTGTACCATCACTTTGTGCATCCAATCAAACTACATTTTTCGTTGAAGTTGGTAGGCCAATTAATTCTTCAAGTCAATTTGTAGGCGAAACCCTACTAACATGTAGTTAGCCATTTGTGATTGCTTCATTTAAATCTGGGTTGTCAATCTCCTACCTTCATGCCATGATCCTGCATTCTTCTTTCACCATCGCAACTTCAAATCATGACCATCTGATAAGTGGTCATTTGAATCTCCTTTGTTGATCATACCCTGCATGACCATCGTGTATCGCCAAAACATTTGGAACAATCACAACTATTTTTGTGATGTAGTGATCACCATCTGATCACATTCCTTTGAACTCGGTCATTCATCGCATATCACTGATATGAAATGGACATCACCATCCCTATCCACAATAAACTACTAGGTATTGATCACTATTGGATCAACTATTGAACACTCTACACCTTTCATTACTATCCAATTGGTTCTAAAAATTGGACCAATAGAATCTTTACAGGATGGAGAGCTAATGCCATGTGTTTGTTGCTGACATCATACTCCACTACCAGTCAACACTTTTTTCTTATCGCTGAAGCCTTGACTTCCTTTGAACTCATAACCATGATAAACTAAGATCCAACGATGCAATCTAATTCATTGAATTTTCTTCATTCAATCTCGCCTATACATCGCATATCACTCAAATCATCTTGTTGCCTTGCTTCACAACACCAATGTGAAGTGATTGGGTTATATGACACCATGTGTCACTAGTCCCACCAAGGTGAAATCCTCCATTACTACACACCATTATATAACCTTGATCATGATCATAAAACCATCTTCATTGTGTATCATTCATCTTGAAACAAACTTTAACTTGCTTTCTGCAAAGTACGAGATCAAGTGATAGTCATTCATCGTGTATCATTGAATTGCCAACCAATTCACCCTAGCTGGTCACTGATTGAACTTAGAAGGCCATAATTTATAACTTAGATGACCTAAAACCTTCAAAAAGCATTCAATGACAAAATAGAAGATTTTTCAGGCACCATGACTACCAACACAAGGGTTTAACTACAAAACCCTAATATAGGTCGAGATAACTATAATAGTTCTAAGCATAGCCTTCAACCACTTGACCTACAAAACATATTTATGATTTGTTCTTAGGAAACACATGTAGAATCTGAATACATATTTTGATCTTTAGTACTAAAAGAATTCACTACAACAATGACAACAATGAAAAACATTGAGCAACATTTGCAGCATTTTCTCCACCTTCTAGATCCACAATTCATCATCTTCCTCAGACATTAATGACAACACTTTGTCATCAATCTTGATGCTTCATTTATAGGATCAGTTCCATCTCAGGGTGATCCCACAATAGTGGTTTATAATTTTTGGCCAAACTAGACACTAAAATAATTTTTTCTAACTAAATCTTCACTTTTAGGTACCTATAGTGGCTAAACTGTAAGGAATTTGAAGATGATCCAAACTAGTGATTTGTGACATTTCTTCTATAGATTCTATGTATATTTTTTCAAAAAAATTGAATCATATTGCATTTATTTTTCCATCTCCATTGAAAACTAGTTTTTTTTAGAAAACAACATTTTTAAGGAGTAGCGCTCACCATATACAACATAACCTTTTTCCATGAAGGATAAAATTCTAATTATTTTGCATATAGATTTGTAACTCCAATATCTATTGCTTCCAATTAGTCTCATATTTTTGTATTGAATATGTTTTCCTGAATCAAGTTTCGAAGTCAAACCAATTACAATTCAGACATAGGCAAACCATATACAATGTAACTTTTTTGTATGTATCAAAATTCAATTTATTTTTTTGTTGGATCAAGGACTTCAATAGATGGTGCACTCATATTTTTCAAATTTTTTTTGATAATTTGCTATTTTTCCACATGTGCGGAACATAGAGCTTGATTTTCAGTGAAAACCCTATGTTTAATAAAACTAAAAAAATAAATACATAATAAAACTAAAAAATATTAAAATTATATTTGTTGGATAGCTCGTTCCAAGGACTACCATTATCTAGTTGGTTTTTGGAAGTCTCCTTCATTTTCATCCTCAACCCGAGCTTCAAAGCACAAAATTTTGGACTTTTTTGGTTCCTAGAGGGGAGAAGGAGGGAAAGGGGGGTTTGAGTGAACCCCCCTTTCAATACATTTTTTCTTTTTTTTTTTGGCAGGAATGGTTGTATTTACCTGGTTGGCTCAAACCAAGGTTCATTCAAACCCTTTTTTGGTTCGCTTGAACCTTTGGGTTCATTTGAACACTAAAAACCTATTTTTTTACATGGGGTTGTTTTTTGGAAGTTTTCCTTCCCCACTCAAATTGTAAACCACTTTTGTGGGTTTACCCCTCACTCCTTATCCTCTTTTTACATCAATGAAAAAAATATTCCAATACCATCACCATGAGACCACATTTCTTTGAGGCATTTTTTCAAACAACTCAGTGCCTGAAGAATAGAAACCAAGCCTTTAGCTAGAATTCCCCTCCAAATTATTTTCAAGGTCCTCATCCTCATCCTCAATTTACCAATCCATGGAACCTTCCACCTTTTATTCCACTTGTTCATATCCCCACCCCTCCCTCTCAATGTCATGATCACCCTCCATCTCATAACAAAGACCACACTATACCATCCAGCCCATCCCAACATAATACCATAGAGAAGGAAATAAACCGTTTGAAAAAATGCCTCAAAGAAATGTGGTCTCATGGTGATGGAGTTCCATGATAGATTTATTTGAAATGACATTCCATCACTATGAAACCAAATTTATTTGAGGCATTTTTTCAAATAGTTCACTACCTTCTCTATGCTACCATAGTTTTCAAACATGTCTACCAAAGCATTTTATCAAATGGTTCACCACCTTCTTGCTATGGATAAAATCCTAAAACAAGTGCTTTGGAACAAGCTATGCATAGGGAAAATAGTAAACATGATAGTTAGAAATATATAGTACAATAAGTACTCAAAATTTTGTTCATTATCTCATACATTATAAGCCACGACGTGCATTGAACTATTGTAGTTTCCATGATTGAATAATTTGTTGTTTTATTTTCAGATGTTGGAAGTAGATACACCTCCACATGTTCATAGGGCAATAGATCTTGGTGTTTCTTCTACTATAGACTCTTATATGCCTCTCATGAAGGTATGAGGAAGATTACTAAATTTCAATTTACATTCGTTGTTATAGTTGTTAGTTAGTGGAAAGTCAAACCATTATTAATTCATAGTTTAATTTCTCTTTGGATGGTTTCTACAGGGCTTCAACATGCCACAAAATGGGAATGTGAATATTTCCCTCAAGGAGAGTGATCGTCTAGTGGTGGTAAGTGATTATTTTGTTAAATATATCATTTTTTATAATATAATTTCTATATATTAATGTCTTTACTTGTTATTGTAATAGGTAAAGCTTGACCAGGAAATAAACTTTAGGAGGATTACCAAGAACACTCCTCAACCTCAGAATAAATTAGTTACATACTTATCACCATCTGACTGAAAAGAAAAGGGAAAGAGTTTATTTTGAGAGCATGGAGAGAAATAACTTTTGATTCTAGATCCCTTTGTTTTATGCCTATATGACATTTTTGTACATAGTTTGTATTGCATATATTTGACATTGTATGCCTATATGGCATTCTTGTAAGCCTATATGGCTATTTTTTATATATTTTATACTTCTATTTACATATATTGATGTATTTCTACATGGCTATTTGGTTAATACAAATATTTTTTATCGATGGTGTCCATATTTGGATTATAAATCCATGGTTCAATAGATATGAGTTATGTGTATTCAAGTGTATAATTTACAACTTACATTTATACTTTGTGACTTATGTGTATTCCAATGTATACTTTGTGGATTACGTGTTTTCATGCATATACCATGTATTCATGCATATACTTTGTACTAATTTGCATATAGTATGTATTCATGTTTATACTTCAAGGATTACATGTATTTGAGTACTTTTGCTTCACTTATTCACATGTATGCTTGACTTATTCATGTGTATACTTATTAATTTGTTATCCCTAATAGTTATCATTGCTATACTTCATTGTTTTTCTTAAATATTTATTGATTGATGCTAAACAACTTTATTAGTTGATTGTAAACAACTTCAATATTTCTAGGAATACTAGTAGAGTTACAAATTACAAAATTGCACAAACTAGAAAGAAAATATTAACTCTAAATAAATGCACTGATTATTAAATTAATAATTTCTTAAAAATGATTATAATATATATATATATATATATATATATATATATATATATATCAAGAGATGATCATTCTAGAATGGCAACTGCCATCTCAAAATTAGGCATGCAACTCCATGCAAGATTGCACAATTAAGAAATCATTATCCTAAACATCTAACAAATAGGAGAGTTATCTAAAGGAATATTTTACACAAAATATTCTAGACTAACATTTTCATAATCAATGGCTTGTTTCTATGCTCGCTCCCCAACTATCAACCAAACTTTTTCAAGAAACCCCTTTGATATATTTATATTTCCATCAGATCAATGTATATAAATCTACCCAAAGCATTCACAATACTTTGAAAGAAGTAATCCACCCAAAATTTCAAAGGAGATAAGGCAAATGAACCCACATAGGCATAATTGAATAAAGAACAATTCACCCTTCACGGCTTGGTGAAACCATTGCCAAGTTACAAGATATTAAAAGAAGAATTATGATCTATATAATATAGAATTAGTATGCACTTTGATCAGTACAAAATTTTCAACCATGGGCTTATCATGCTCTTTCAAATTTCATAAGAAGAACTATTTAAGATCCTTAAACCCTAAACCCTTAAACCCTAACCCTCAACCCCTATACCCTCTACCCTATACATTGGACCCTTGACCCTAATCCTTTAACCATAGACCCTCTAACCTATACCCTAAACCCTCTACCCTCTACCCTCTACCCTCTACCCTTAACCCTCTACCATTACATCCTCTACCCTCTACCCTCAACCCAATACCCTCTACCATCTATCCTAATCCCTCAACCCTAAACCCTAAACCCTCTACCCTCAACTTTAAACTCTCAACCCTCAACACTTAAACCCTCTACCCTCAACCCAATACCATCTACCATCTACCCCAATCCCTCAACCCTGTACCCTCTACCCTATACATTGGAACCTCAACCCTAATCCATCAAACCTATACCCTAAACCCTCTACCCTCAACCCTAAACCCTCAACCCTAACTAGTAAACCCTAAACATTTAAACCTTATACCCTCTACCCTCAACCCAATACCCTCTACCCTCAACCCTAGTCCCTCAACCCAATACCCTCAACCCTCAACCCTTAAACTCTAATCCCTCAACCCCTACATCCTTTACCCTATGCATTGGACCCTCAACCCCAATCCCTCAATCCTTAAACCTCAATAATCAACCCTTAAACCCTCTAACCTCTACCCTCAACCCAATACACTCTACCCTCAACCCTAATCCCTCAACCCTTAAACCATTAAACCCAAGTAAACTATCTACCCTAATCCCTCAACTCTCAACCTTTAATCCCTCAACCCTTAAACCCTCAACCCTCAACTCTCTACCCTCTACTCTCAACCCTTAAACCATAATACCTTGACCCCTATACCCTCTACCCTATACATTGGACCATCAACCCTAATCCATCAACCCTATACCCTCAACCTTCTACCCTGAACCTTAAACCCTAACCCTCTACCCTATACCTTCTACCATATACATTAAACCCTCAACCCTTCATCCCTCAACCACTATAACCTCTACCCTATACATTGGACCCTCAACCCTAATCCTTCAACCATATACCTTGAAGCCTATACCCTAAACCCTCTACTATCTACCATTAACCCTCTACCCTTAAACCCTCAACTGAATACCCTCTACCCTCAACCCTAAACACTAAAACCTCTACCCTCAACCTTAAACTCTCAACCATAAACCCTTAGATGCTCTACTCTCAACCCAATTCCCTCTACCCTCTACCCTCTAATCTAATCCCTCAAACCTAATCCCTCAAACCTATAACCTAAACCCTCTACCTTCAACCCTGAGCCCTAAGCCCTTTACCCTTAAAACCTAAACCCTTAAACCTTCTACCCTTTACCCTCAACACAATACCCTCTACCCTCAACCCAATACCCTCAAACCTAAACCCTTAAACACTAATCCCTCAACCCCTACATCCTCTACCCTATTCATTGGACCCTCAACCCCAATCCCTCAACCCTAAACCTTAAACCATCAATAATCAACCCTTAAACCCTCTACCCTCTACCCTCTATCCAATACCCTCTACCCTCAAGCCTAATCCCTCAACCCTTAAACCCAAGTAAACTCACTACCCTAATCCCTAAACCCTCAACCTTGAATCCCTCAACCCTTAAAACCTCAACCCTCAACCCTTTACCCTCAACCCTTAAAACATAATCCCTCAACTCCTATACCCTCTACCCTATTCATTGGACCCTCAACCCTAATCACTCAACCCTATACCCTCAAACCTCTACCCTCAACCTTAAATCATCAACCATCAACCCTTAAACCCTTAAACCTTAAACCCTCTACCCTCTACCCTATACATTAAATCCTCAACCCTCAATTCTAAACCCCCAACTCTTAATCACTCAATCCTCAACCCTTAAGCCCTAAACCATTACCCCTTGTACCCTCTACCCTATATATTGGACCCTAAACCCTAATCCTTCAACCATATAACCTCAAACCTATACCCTAAACCATGTACCCTCAACCCTAAACCCTTAAACCTTCTACCCTATACCCTCTACCCTCAACCCAATACCCTCTACCCTATACCCTATACCCAATACCTTAAGCCATCAACCCTATAGGTCCTTAGCCCCATAACCTCAATTGTCAACCCTCTACCCTATACATTGGATCCTCAACCCTCATATATCTCTATCCCTCCCCCCTCTTCTCTCCTTTATATCTCACTTCTCCCTCCATCTCTCTCTCCATCCATCCTTCCCTCTCTACCCTAATCCCTCAACCATATACCATGAACCCTTTAACCCTTAAACACTCAACCCTTAACCCTCAACCTTCAACCCTTCAACCCTCTACCCTCAAACCAATACCCTCTACTCTTTACCCTGATCACTCAGCCCTTAAACCCAAGTAAACTCTCCACCCTAATCTCTCAATCCTCAACCCTTAAACTCTCAACCCTTAAACCCTCAACCCTCAACCCTCGACCCATATACCCCATACCCTATACATTGGATCCTCAACCCTATACCCTCAAACCTCTACTCTCAACATTAAACCCTCAACCCTCTACCCTATACCCTATACATTATAAACCCAACCCTCAATTCTCAAACCTCAACCCTTAATCCCTCAACCCTCAGCCCTTAAACTGTAAACCCACAACCCATATACCCTCTATCCTATACATTGGATCCTCAACCCTAATCCATCAACCATATACCCTAGAACCTACACCCTAAACCCTCAACCCTAAACCCTTAAATGGGTATGTGTAGGATCATGATGGGCCAAAAAGTGGCGATATCTAAGTGATATGATAGCCCATGTGGCTGATGGCTTTTTTTTACAAAAAATTGATGAAATGAAAAGGGTTTTTAAAGAAGATTCTCAACTTTCCATCAATATAAAGTATGCTTTACTTTGAATTTAATAAATAATTATTATTCATTTTCTATTTGAATTACGACTAAAGTCCTAATTGATAGGTTGATTAAAAAAAATCTATAGCTTTCAAATAGTATCACATTTTTTGAATCCAAAACATGAATAACATTCTATGCTTCACATACTATAAGATTTTGAAAAAGAATTGAATTTCATGAAGTTTTGATCAAGTTAAGGTGGTCAGACATACAATTTTTTATGTTTTTAAAAGCTGCAATAAAAAAAATAATAATTAATTATTTACTTGGAAACAAATTACAAAAATATATGCATCACATCGGGACATGAGTCTCCTAATTATATTTAAAATCTTATAAAAATATATTATCATTTTATTGTGGTTAGGGTGGTCAAATAGACACCTACTTCTTATTTTTTCCTTGAAATTTAAGTACTACTGCATTGAAATTTCAAATTTTCACCAAATAGATTTTTAAAAAATAAAATAAACCTAGTAGTGTAGAAGCTACATTCAATTTTATATATATTATATTATTACATATTTTTGAAATAATATAGATAACTTATTCAATTTTTTACATCAAGTTTCCTAACTCTGATTTTTTGAGGTTTATTGCCACTTAAGGGCCCATTTTTCCACAATGATCCTACACATACCCAAACCCTAAACCCTTAGACCTTGTACCCTCTACCCTCAACCATAATCCCTCAACAAAATACTCTAAACTATCAACCCTATAGGTCCTCAACCCTCTACCCTATACATTGGATCCTCAACCCTCATATATCTTTGTCCCTCCCTCCTCTTATGTTCTTCTCTCTATCTAACTTCTCCCTCCATCCATCCCTCCGTCTCTACCCTAATACCTCAACCCTAAAATCTCAACCCTTAAACACTCAATCCTAAACCCTAAATCCTCAACCCTTAAACCCTCTACCCTCTACCCTCTACCCTCTACCCTCTACCCTCAACCCTCAGCCCAATACCCTCTACGATTAACCCTATTCCCTCAACCCTAATCCACCAACCCATAAACTGTTAAACCCAAGTAAACTCTCTACCCTAATCCCTTAAACCCTCAACCCTTAAACCCTAATCGCTCAACCCTTAAACCCTAAACCCTAAACCCTAAACCCTCTACCCTCAACCCCTAAACCATAATCCTTAAACCCCTATACCCTCTACCCTATACATTGGACCCTCAACCCTATACCCTCAACACTCTACCTCAACCTTAAACCCTCAACCCTCAGCCCTATACATTAAACACTCAACCCAAAATTTTCAATCCTCAGCCGTATACATTAAACCCTCAACCATAAATTCTCTACCCTCAACCCTTAATCTCTCAACCGTCAACCCTTAAACCCTAAATCCTCAACCCTATACATTGGACCCTCAACCCTAATCCTTCAACCATATACCCTCAAACCTATACCCTAATACCTCTACCATTAACCTTAAACCCGCAACCTTAAACCCTTAAACCCTAAATCCTTAAACCTTCTACCCTCTACCCTCAACCCTAATCCCTCAACCCTATACCCTCAACCCAATAACCTAAACCATAAACCCTATAGGTCCTCAACCCTATACCCTAAATTATCAAACCTCTACCCTATACATTGGATCCTCAACCCTCATATATCCTTGTCCCTCCCTCCTCTTCTCTCCTTCTCTCTATCTCACTTCTCCCTCCATCTCTCCCTCCTTGCATCCCAACCTCTCTACCTTAATCCCTCAACCCTCAATGCTCAACCCTTAAACCTTAAATAATCAACCCTAAACCCTCAACCCTCAACCCTTAAACCCTAAACCCTTAAACCCTTAAACCCTCTACCCTCAACCAAATACCCTCTACTCTCAACCCTAATCCATCAACCCTTAAACCTAAGGAAACTCTCTACCCTAATCCCTCAACCATCAACCCTTAATCTCTCAACCCTTAATCTCTCAACCCTTAAACCCTCAACCCTCAACCCTTTTCCCTTAACCCTTAAACCCTAATCCCTCAACCTCTATACCCTATACCCTCAACCCTCTACCCTCAACCTTAATCCCTCAAACCTCAACCCTTAAACCCTAAATTACCTTGAACCCTCTACCCTATACATTGAACCATCAACCCTCAATTATCAACTCTCAACCCTTAATCCCTGAATTCTCAACCCTCAAACCCTAAACTGTCAACCCCAATACTCTCCACCTTATGAATTGGACCCTCAACCCTAATCCTTAAACCAACTGAAAGGGTTTCTCCACATATTTGTTGTGTCACTTCTATCTTTTGTCTATAATTCTTCTACAATCTTCTATCTAGTTCTATAAAAGATGAATTTGATTTAAATAGAATAAATCATTGATAAAGAATTGATCTAAATAGATTAATCATGCACTATTAATTGTGACAAATAATACTTAATTATATCTAAAGTCACATAGTTTTACTAGTTTTAAGATACAAATTTACCTTCATTTTCAACAAGTGATATCAGAGCTAATGGTTAGGTAGAGTTTGGGATGCCTTTCTCTCAAAATTTTGAACGTTGTTTTGTTGTAGTGGGGGATTTTACTATTTTGTTACTGTAGATTTTTAAAATAAGTGTGTTGCAATGAATTCTACTCCTCGTCTATATATTGAGAGATTCAATGGATCTAGTTATGGGATGTGGAAACTAAAAATGGAGGATCTCTTTGATGAAAGAGATTAGTGGTTAGCTATTTGTAATGATAAAAAGACACCTTCATCTATGTTAGATGAGGATTGGTCTAAGCTTGATAAGAAGGAAAGAGGAACCATATGATTATGTCTTGTTGATGTTTTTCTCTTGAATGTTTCAAATTAAATTACCGTGCATATAAATTATGGAAGAAAATAGGTGATATTTGTCAAACCAAAAGTCTAACTAATAAGTTTTATCTAAAAAGATAGTTATATTATTTAAAGATGAAAGATGGTGATTATTTTTCACATCATTTAAATTATTTAAATTTTATTCTGAGTCAGTTAGCATCTACAGATGTAAAGCTAGAAGATGAAGATAAATGCATTTTGTTACTTTGTTCTTTACCAGAGTATTGGGAAAATCTAATTGTTGCTATTAGTGGTAGTGGTGCAGATCCTAAGATGGAAAATATAATTCCTACTCTCCTATCAGAGGAGATGAGGAGGAAGTCTAAATTGGGTTCCCAAGATGCCTTGTTCGTAAGAGGTAGGCCTAAGGAAAAGGAACCCAAGGAAGGAAAGAAAGGAAAGAGTAAGTCAAAAGGATGGTCTAAAACCCTTGGTAAGAGTAAGGTAAAGTGTTGAAACTATGGGAACCCAGGTCATATAAAGAAGGATTGTAAGAGAAAGAAAAAGAGTTTTGATTCTTCTACAGAGAAATCCTCAGATGAAGGTAATGATGCATTGATCATTTCATGTAAAAATGTTAGTGATGACTCTTGACTTATTGATTCAGGTTGCTTCTATCATATGACTCTTAACAAGGAGTGGTTATCTAAGTATACTGAATATGATGGAGGAAATTTCTTCTTTGGAGATATAGCACAACAAATATTTTGGGCAAAGGAGAGGTAAAGTTTTGTTTCAGTGATGGTAGGGTTAATACCCTTAATGATGTTTTACATGTTCCAAGACTTGCTAGAAATCTAATTTATTTATCTAAGTTTAATGATTCTGGAATTCATGTGACATTTGATAAAAGTGGTTACATATTGGTGAAAGGGAGTATGGTGGTTCCTAAAGGATCTCAGATTGGAACTTTTTTTAAGTTGAATACCTCCAATTTGAATAAATTAGCCAATGTAACTGAAGCTAAAAATACATGTATGTTGTGGCACCATAGATTAGGCTACATAGGTGAAAAAGGTCTTAGGACCATTCTTAATAATAAATTGATTGACAGTATTCTTGATTATAATATTGGAAAAAAATAAAATTTGAGCATTGTGTGTTTGGAAAGAACTCTAGATCTTCATTTCATAAATGAACAAAAAAAGCTAAAATATTATTATAGATTATTCACTCAGATGTTATGGGTCCTGTGGATATTGAATCTATTGGAGAATCTAGATATTATGTCACATTTATTGATGATGTCTCAAGATATAATTGGATGATCTATTTTATGCATAATAAATCTAATGTGTTCAATAAGTTTAAGGAATTTAAGGCTTTAGTTGAGAAACAATCAGATCATAAGATAAAAGTGTTGAGATCAAATAATGGTGGTGAATATTGTTCTAAGGAATTTGATGATTACTATAAGCATGCAAGAATTGTGAGACAAAAAAGTACTCCATATACACCTCAAAAAAATGGAGTTGCAGAAAGGATGAATTGAACCTTAATGGAAAGAGCTAGGATTATGTTAATTAGTGCTAAGCTAGATTGGTTCCTTTTGGAAGAGGCAATATGTACTTCTTCTTATTTAATTAATAGATCTCCTAGTTCATCTATTGAACATAAAACCCCTTATGAAATGTGGTTAGGTAGGAAACCTAGTGTTGCACATTTAAGGATCTTTGGTTGTGAGGTTTTTGTTCATGTGCCTAAAGAAAAGTGGTATAAGCTAGATCCAAAACCACATAAATGCATATTCATAGGTTATGGTGAAAATTTAAAAGGATACAAGCTTTGGAATCCTCTGACAAGAAAAATCTCTTTATCTAGAGATGTGATTTTAAGGGAATTTAGATCTTATTCAAAAGAACAACCAAAGGAGAAGGATACTTCTCAAATAGTGCATTTTGAGACAAAAAATGAGAAGGATGAAGATTCACATGTTGAAGAAAAATTGGATAGATTGGATGAGGATAGCTCACAAAATTCTTCTGAGATGGATGCATATGATGAGCATATTGAGGAACAAGAAGAACCTTCTTTGAGAAGATCCACAAGACAACAAAATCCCATTGATAGGTATAGCCCACCTAATTTATGTTGTATATTTTCTTTGTTGAGTACTAATGATGAACAAAGTTCTTATAGGAAAGCTTTTTCTTTAGATGAAAACAAGATTTGGTCACAATCTATGCATGAGGAAATGGATTCCTTGGATGCTTGTGACACATGGGATCTTGAGAGTTTTCCCAAAGGAAGAAAGGCCATTGGTTGTAAATGGATCTTTAAAAAGAGAATTGGAGCATATGGTAATCTCAAAAGGTATAAGGCTCGATTATTAGTCAAGGACTACTCCCAAAGAGAGGGAGTTGACTTTAATGAAATCTTCTCTCGTGTTTCTAAATTAACTTCTATTAGATTCTTCTTATCTATTGTTCTTGCTCATGATTTTGAGATAGAACAAATGGATGTGAAAAATTCTTTCTTGCATGGGGATCTTGATGAGGAGATTTATATGAGGGAACCTAATGGTTTTGTTGTAAAAGGAAAAGACTCTTTGGTTTGCATGTTAAAGATATCTTTATATGGATTGAAACAGTCACCGAGAATGTGGAACCAAAAGTTTGATGCTTTTGCATTAAAAATTGGTTATGTTAGGAGTGAGGAAGATAATTGTGTATACATAAAGTTTACTGATGATCAAATTTTAATCATTATCTTGTATGTTGATGACATGTTGTTTATTGTTAACAACAAAGTAATGATCAAATAATTGAAAGCACAACTCTCTAGCACATTTGAGATGAAAGATCTTGGGGATGCAAAATATATTCTTGGTATGGAGATTAACAAAGATAGAGGTAACATAAAGCTTTTCTTAAGTAAAAGCAACTATGTTGATAGTATTTTAAAATGGTTTAACATGCCGGATAGTCAACCAATTAATATTCCTTTACCAGTTGGCATGAAGTTAAGTTTAGACATGAGTCCTAAAACTGATTTTGATCGTGAGGAAATGTCTGAAACTCCATATGCTAGTATAGTTGGTAGTTGTATGTATGCAATGGTATGTACAAGACCAGATATAGCCCAAGTAGTGGGAGTTATAAGTAGGTTTATGTCTAACCTTGGTATGTGCAAGATCATCATGGAAAAAATAGGTCCTTAAGTGATGATGAAAATTCAAAATACTAGAGTTAGACAACTTGGCATAAAAAATTGAATAAGTTATCTATATTATTTCATTTTAAATATGTAAGAATAAAATATGTAGAAAATTAAATCTAGTTTATAAACTACTAGGTTTATTTTTTTTAAATAAATTATTTGGTGAAAATTTGAAATTTCAATGCAGTAGTTCTTAAATTTCAGGGAAAAAATAAGTAGGTGTCTGTCTGACCACCCTAACCACAATAAAATGATAATATTTTTTTACAAGATTTTATATATAAGTAGAGGACTCATGTCCCGATGTGATGCATATTTTTTTGTAATTTTTTTCCAAGTAAATGATTAATTATGATTTTATTACAACTTTTGAAAAGTATAAAAGGTCGTATGTCTGACCACCTTAACTTGGTCGAAACTTCATGAAATTCATTTTTTTTAATCCTATAGTATGTGAAGCATAGAATGTGACGCGTGCTTTGGATTCAAAAAATGTGATACCATTTGAAAGCTATAGATTTTTTTCAATCAACCTGTCAATCAAGACTTTAGTCATAATTCAAATAGAAAATGAATAATAATAATTTATTAAATTAAAAGTAAAGAATAATTTATATTGGTGGAAAGCTGAGAATATCCTTGAAAAACCCTTTTTGGTTCATCAATTTTGGGTAAAAAAAAGTCATTAGCCACATGGGCCATCATATCACTTACATATCACCACTTTTTGGCCCATCATGATACCAAACATACCCACTTAGTAAAGAACATTGGAATTATGTTAAGAGGGTGTTTAGATATTTATGAGGTACTTCTAATTACTATTTGGTTTTGTAGACATGGAAAATATACCAACACTTGATCCTGATTAGTAACGTCATTTCTTCTTGAATCATCTTCTTAACTCGTCATCACTTTTCATCCCTTAATTGAATAAATCATTATTTATCTGATTAAGTCATTATCCCCTATTAATTAAATTAATCAATTTGATTTAATTAACCCTATGTCTCTATTTGATTAAATAATTCATTTTATCTCTAAATTCATGCCCTTGAATTAAATAAATTAATCTTTATTTGATTTAATCTAACATCATGCTCCTTAGTTAAATAAATCAATTCTTATTTAATTAAGTCTAAATTATGAATCAAATTTGTCACATCAACTAATCCCCCTCTTAAATAATCAAATCCTGATTAATGCTAATCATAATCATTCCAATCCTCTAGATTTTGCCACTTACACAATAAATCAATTTATTTTATTTATTAAATCATCAATTTCCTTTCAAAAGAGCATCTTTTGTGGAATATTATTCCAATTCAAAAATCCCTCCAAAAGGGGATGGGTACTTCCAACAAGGTATTTAATGCCTTTTAGATGTCCTTAGCCTTGAGCCAACTGATATTAACTCCATTTCCCTTCCCTCTAAACATGTCACTTTAAAATTTCAAATTTGAATCTCATAGCATTTATCATGCACATTGACCAAAATGTGTTCAACCTTCCCCCATTCACATCTTGACAAGTGGCACTTGGCCAATGGATGTTGAATGATCCCACATTGCTCAAATCTTGTGCATTTTTCCAATTTGAAATCTATAAATGAGACACTCTTCCTCTCATTCTTCATCCACAATTTGAGTAAAATTATCATACTCAATTTCATCTTCAACCATAGCCATTTTCATCTCTCTTTATCAAGTTCTTAGCTAGGGTATGTAGGAATTCAACCAAAGTGGATCAATCATCATCAAGCTTACAAAGGAGTTGGGAAAGGGCCAATTTCTAAACACAATTGACACCAAATCCACCATGGGATTGAGTGTTTGCATTGCTTAATTAGGATTTCATTTATCTTTTATGATTTGTTCTTCATTTTTCCTATTATTGAGCATTATAGATGAATTTCATGGGGAATCCTTGTTCTTGCTTGCATTTCAATCTATTAATGTGTTTGTTTTCCATGTTTGTGTAGGTATAAGGATTGGGGTTCATAGGTTTATCATGGTACTAATGATATTGGGTGATCCCACAATATTGGTTTATAATTTTTGGCCAAACTAGACACTGAACTGATTTTTCCTTCTAAATATTCACTTTCAGGCACCTATAACAGCTAAACCGTGAGGAATTTGAAGATGATGCAAACTAGTAATTTCTGAAATTTTGTCTGTAGATTCTAAATATATTTTTTTCAAAGTATTTGGAATCAAATTATACTTCTTTTTCCATCTCCTTTGAAAACTAGTTTTTTTCAATAAACACCCTTTTTAAGGAGTGATTCTCACCGTATACAACATAATTTTTTTTTCATGAAGGATCAATTTTATTTTTTTTGAATTTAGATTTGTAACTATGATATAGAGTGTTTTGATGTGGTTTCATAGTGGTTTATTGAATATTTTTTCCTTAATTAAGTTTCGAAGTCAAACCAATTACAATTCAAACATAGCTAGACTGTATACAACATAACTTTTTTTGTATGTTTCAAAATTCTTTTTTTTTTGTTGGATCAAGGATTTCAATATCTAGTGCATTGATATTTAAAAAAAATTTTTTTTGATGATTTGCTATTTTTCCACATGTGCAAAACAAAGAGCTTGATTTTCGGTGAAACACCTACATTCACAAGAAACAAAAAATAAGTATAATAATTAAATTAAATTTATTTAAAATTATACATTTTGGGAAGCTTATAATAAGGACTACATACATACAATTTTTTTATTTTTTAATGAATTCATTTGATCCCCAAAAGGTAAATCAAAAGTGGTTTTATATCAACATTTTGATAGGTGTAAAGGAGACTCCATTATAGGTATGGTTTAAAAATAGCGAGGTTCTATCCAAGGGGGTTTGATCTAAGGTGGTCTGATCAAACCCTCTTCAATTGCAATCCTTAAAATGGAAATTTTTAATGCTTAAATCATTATATTTTCTAAAAATATGTGATTTCAGCAAAAATTATAATCTCCCAGAAATTATAAACTAGCATTGTGGGATCACCCTATTGATATTGTGAGCATGGTAAATATTCCAATAGCTTAAACCTCAACATTCATTAATAAGGTGAGTTCAAAATTAAGAAAACAAACCAATGCTCCTATGAAATAATGCATTATACCTCATAAATAGAGTAACAAAACAAACTAATTGAAAGCATAAAAATAAGCATAATGCATATCTATTCCATATTGGATTGGTGCACCTTGAGTATGTGAAGGAGCCCTTTCCATATCCTTGACAAATAAATGAGATGTGATAGACAAAGAGATGCCAAGATGATCATGTTGAAATGCAAGACATTATGCATCAAGCTAGATAGTTGTGTTGTTGAAATGCTTTGCATGTATAGATTCAAGGTTAGGAGATTGATGGATTTGGATGAATGTGGGATCATTCATGAGCCAATGACAAGATTCCACTTGTAAAGGTGTGAGAGGATGAGGGTTGAGCACATTTTTGTCCATGTGCCAATTTGAAATTTGAATTTTGATTAAATCACATGTTTAGGGGGGATGAAAGGCGAATTAAATGCTAATTTTGACTTGTGTAAGAGACATGTAAGAGCATTTAATGCTTTGTTGGAAGGGACAAGTCATTTGAGTGGGAGATTCAAAATGGAGGAATATTCCATCTTTATGCCCTTTTGAAAGTAATTAGAAGAATTAATAAATCAAAGAAATGATTTATTGGTGTAAGTGGGTGGGTTAGTTGAGAGTTTATATTTGACTCAAGTTGAGTCAAAAGCTAGAGAATGGGTGATTATGATTAGATGTTAATTAATTTAGATTAATTAACTTGGAGGATTTTAGGGGTTCTGATATTTGATTTAAATAATTTTGATTTATTTAATTAAGCATGATGAAGCTAGGGAATTAATCAATAAATTGTTTTAATTGATTAATAGAAGAACTAAATGCTAATTAGAGTGAGATTTAGATGCATGATGTCTATTTTATATGTCTACATTTTGCCCCTCTTTTAAGCAATGTAATCATTGCATTGGTTCAAAGAATGATTCCACGGATATCGAAATTTAAAAAAATTATGATTTTTTCAGATGCCCCAGTAGAAAGAAGTACGCTAGTATATTGCCCCCTCGAGAGATTGAGTGAGAAGTTCAATTTGAGGGTCAATCTCATGATAAAGAGGTTCAAAATGGATGTATCGATGGTTATGACTAACAGATCTATATGATAATGATGATGAGATTTTCTTAAGATGCTTAGAATAACAAATCTATATTATTTTAAACAACTTAAATGATGATGCAAATGAGATGGTTTTAAGATGAATGCATTGTTAGCATGAAAGTGGATAGAAGAATGAGAGGTATGAACCCTTAAATCCAAGAAGATCCAAAAGTCCAACAAGTCCACTAGTTGTTGAGAATTTATTGGATATGATGATGAATGATGATGATGTATTACTTATCCAAGGATGGGAGAGATAAAGAGCATGCCCTTCTTTATGTTTGATAACACACCTAGGTGCGATGCATCAAGGTATTAAGAACCAAGATGGTGTTGTGCCTAGTGTGATGGAATTTGACTCATCAAATAGATAGTACTCTTGTTCACACATGACAAATGAAACCTTATTCAGGATGCAATTCAGATATTCTAGATATCTCAGACCAAAACATAAAATACCTAGTCAACAAGACACCTAAAACATCCTCCCTACAAACAAAATAAAGCACGCATCATGAAGTTATTTTACAAGAACATCCAAAAAGTACAATAGATAATACGATAATGATAATTTCCCCATTCCTTTCTCTCTAAACCTATTTTGTTTAGGCATCATCGAGAGGTCCTTGGAATGAGCGCAAAATAAGATAAGTCAAAAAATACTTGATAAAGTAAACAAACAAGCTAATGTTCTTCATATTGCTAGCCAAGGATAAACTAAGGTGATACCTGAAGTTGATGTCCATCGCCAGAAGGTCACATTCCTAGGACATGTTGTGATTAGGGTTTTGATGAGATTGATTGGATGATAAGCTATTGATACTTTGAGGTGACCAACTTGTTGACTCACTGATCTAGACTTGGTACTTTGATGATTAGGCATTCACTTTTGAACCTGCTAGACTTGCGTCTGACTGACTCACCAAAGGATGAAAGCGACGATTCTTTATTATGAGTGACAATTATTGTGGGTGAAACTGAGATGAGACAAATGCACCATTTTGGGTTTTTTCAATTGTTTTGAGGCTATTTTTGTAATTTTGAGATGTTTTATGAATGTTTTTGGAATTTGTGTCTCAGGGACCAATCAAGAATTAGCCTTGCCTATGTTTAAGCTCAGAGATGACGTAGTTCAGGTGACAATTGACTTGACTATTGATGAGATAGATGGGAAAACAGATTGCCATTGTGACAAACACCTAAAATGTGAAATAGATGGAAAAATAGATTTCCATTGCGATGGACGGCTAAAGGACTGACCTAAAATGTGAAAAATAGATGGGCAAGTGGATTGCCATTGTGACAGACGTGTAAAGGACTGACCTAAAATGTGAAATAGATGGGAAAATGGATTTCCATTGCGACGAACACCTAAGGACTGACCTAAAGTGTCTCAGGGGATGATCAAAGATCAACCTTGCCTATGTTCAAGCTTAGAGACGACGTAGTTCGACTGACATGTTTTTGATGTTTTCTAACTTTTTGACATGTTTTGAATTTTTGTTTTTCTGAATGTTTTTGAATTTTTCATGAATTTTCTGAATGTTTTTAAATTTTTGATAGATTTTTTAATTTTTTGAATTTTTTGATGTTTTTTCTAATTTTCCTAAATTTTTGATGGATTTTTGAATGTTTTTGAATTTTTGATGGATTTTTGAATGTTTAGAAAGATCACGAGAATATTCCCTCCTTCTAGCACCACATGTGAGCATGGTAAATCTGCCAATAGCTTAAACCTCAACATTCGTTAATAAGGTGAGTTCAAAATTAAGCAAACAAACCAACGCTCCTATGAAATAATGCATTATACCTCATAAACAAAGTAACAAAACAAACTAATTGAAAGCATAAAAATAAGCACATTGCATACCTATTCCATATTGGATTGGTGCACCTTTAGTATGTGAAGGAGCCCTTTCCCAATCGTTGAAAAACAAATGAGATGTGATAGACAAAGAGATGCTAAGATGATCATGTTGAAATGCAAGAGATTATGCATCAAACTGGATAGTAGTTTTGTAGCCAAGTTGTGTTGTTGAAATGCTTTGCTTTTATAGACTCAAGGTTAGGATATTGATGGATTTGGATGAATGTGGGATCATTCATGAGCCAATGACAAGATGCGACTTGTCAAGATGTGAGAGGATGAGGGTTGAGCACATTTTGGTCCATGTGCCAATTAGAAATTAGAAATTTGATGAAATGACATGTTTAGGGGGGATGAAAGGTGAATTAAATGCCAAGTTTGACTTGTGTAAGAGACATGTAAGAGCATTTAATGCTTTGTTGGAAGGGACAATTCATTTGAGAGGGAGATTCAAAATGGAGGAATATTCCATCTTGATGCCCTTTTGAAAGTAATTAGAAGAATTAATAAATCAAAGAAATGATTTATTGGTGCAAGTGGGTGGGTTAGTTGAGAGTTTATATTTCACTAAAGTTGAGTTAAAATCTAGAGAATGGGTGATTATGATTAGAGGTTAATTAATTTAGACTAATTAACTTGGAGGATTTTAGGGGTTTTGATATTTTATTTAAATCATTTTGATTTACTAAATCAAATAAGTAGAACTTAAGTACTTAATTAAATAATTTGATTTATTTAATTAAGCATGATGAAGCTAGGGAATTAATCAATAATTTTTTTTAATTGATTAATACAATAACTAGATGTTAATTATAGCGAGATTTAGATGCATGATGTCTATTGTACGTGTCTACATATATTATGCACAAATCATTGGACATACAGGGTTTGGTTGATTTAGATTGGGCAGGAGACCTGCATAGTCAGAGGTCAACAAGTGGCTATGTGTTTACTTTATTTGGAGTTGTGGTTAGTTGGATGAGTAAGAGGCAGCCCACAATTTATTTTTCAACCACAAAAGCAAAGTACATGTCTACTACACATGCCTCTAAAGAGGTGGTTTGGTTACAACGACTTGGGAAAGGTATTGGTTTTAATTGCAAACAAATTAGACTTGAATGTGATAGTCAGAGTGCTATTTGTTTAGCCAAGAATCCTATGTATCATGCTCATACTAAGCATGTTGATGTTCAATATCACTTTGTGTGAGAAATGATTTAGAGTGGGAATGTATTAATTGAGAAAGTTGACACTTTCATTAATGTTGTAGATTATCTTATAGAACTAGTTCCTATATTATTGTGAGAATGATTTATTATGAAATGTTTTACTGTCATATTTCTCATTTTTAGTTATATGTGATTGCATTCAATATATGAATGAGTTAATCATTGAAAAAGAGAGCATAAATCTATTTTGGTTCAGTTTTTGTAAAATTTGTCAAATCAATTCATGACATTGATTCACCCCCCCCCCCCCCTCTCAGTGTCATTTTAACTCCAACAACATAACCATACGTAATCATGACAATAAAATTTGTTCTTCTCCTAGTATCTCTCATAGTTGTGAAGATTATACTTTGGCTGATGAATGGCATGAAATCCTTGTTATCCCTCTACACCTAGGGAAAACCTTATTGAGCAAGAAAATTCAACCATTTATCATTTCCCTACTTGCGATGAAGTCTAGAAGAAAAAATCCTTGACTATCAAGAACGTTTGGTTTGTAGGTCTCCTAAAAACTCTCCTACTAGGGAAGATATCACAATGGAAGAAAATGAGAACATTGACAATAGTAACTCAGATGAAGATGATGAAGTGACATTAGACTCCCCTTCACTAAGAGAATGTCAAAATAAGGATGATTCTTCTGAGGTTATGCACATTAGATACCACTTGGAGTACTCTCCTGAGCCTAAACTTACCATTTATCCACCACAAGTTCAAACCAAACCTGTCCTTACCCTTGAACCACCCAAGAAATTTTTTTTGTAACAACCAAGTTACAATACCATTTCTCATACATACATCACTAGGAACAATATACAACCAAGAAAAACACCTTCAACAACCCTTACATTGCCTAATCCCATCTTACCAGGTCCCTCTCATTTGCCTTCGTAAAGTTGAAAGGAGTATGATCTTGTTGAATAGCTAAAGAATACTCCCGCTAGGATATCATTATGGGACCTTATCCAAGCCTCCCCTAATTATTATAACATGATTCAAAATTATTTATAACAAGTTCCTATCCCTTCTAATGCGCAACCGAATGAAATAGCAGCCATGATTCAATGAATAAATGCTGACATTGTTTTCTACCAAAGTGAGCTCCCTCCTTTGGAATTGTAAAAACAATGTGATGCTTTCATGATAATAGCTTAATAAGAAAAAAAATGGCATAAAGCAAACCCTTTTTGATAATGTCTCAACCCTTAATTTGTGTAGTATGACTATTTTGGATAAGCTTCACGTTGATAAATAAAAAATTCAACTTGATTCTTTATCTATTAAGGGATTTTATAATGTGGGAAATAAATCACTTGGAGTGATAAATTTACCTATTACAGTTGGAAAGGCTACCTTAAAAACCCCTATTCACATTATCCCTCATGATCTTTCCTATAATAGTCTTTTGGGAAGACCAAGGATTCATGAGAAGCATGTGATGCCTTCTACCCTTCATTGTAAAATGAATTATGTCTACAACAAGAAAGTGCACACACTTGACACTGATTATGAGCCTTATAGTGTCTTAAAACTTGAGAAAAACAAGGAGAACCCATTGAAAACATTAACAGCAACTACACAATCATAACCTATGCAACAAAAAGATAAAGAAAAACACATTGAATAAGTCACAAAGCTACTAGACGATGATTGGAGTCCCTTGGATTTCACATCTAGCTTTGATGGGAAACCGAAGATCATAATAAAGACACGTGAAAAAGAAAAAGTGGTAATGTCAACAAAAATGTGGAAGACCCTTTGAAAGCACCCACCTCAACCACTTTAGAAGAAAAATCAAATTACAAAAAAATCTTGGTAAAACTAACTATCAACAACCTCTGAATCCTAAAGAGATGAAAAAACTTTATGGAAAAGGTTACGAAATGATGAAACAAATTGGATATAGTGGAAAAGGATGCAGTGCTAGAGAATAAGGTATTTGTTTCCCTATCAAACCTAACACACAAGAAACAAATAATGGTCTTGGTTATTGTCCTTTGATTTAAATAAACAAGCCTTCACTTAATATCAACACCATTACAAAATATTCTTTGCAAGAAACAAAAGAAACAAAGAAATCTTCGCTTAATTCCAATGTTGTCACACAAAACACTAATGATTTGAATTTAGTAGATTTTACACCCTCCAATAAAGGAGAGAAAAAAATATCATAATCTAAAGAGTCTTGTCTAGGTATGCCATCTTATACTAAGAAAAAGATATCTTTGTCACAAAAAAAAGCAACATCTCCTACTTTTGTCCAAGAGAGTATCTTGACGAGACTCCTTAAGGATCACTTGATATCTCTCCCTCCAAGAACACAAAATAAATTTTATTAAAAGACTTCATTTTTTTCCTATGACATAGTTCATGGTCATGCTACTAATGAATGTAAGGCTTTGAGTAACAAAATTCAACATCTTAAGGACTATGGTTCTCTTCCTTGGGTTGAAGCACCAACTCATCCTTGTGTTGTAGTAATTGGGGGCAAGGGGTTAGATAGCCTTGTCCTCATATTTTTCCTATCATTTTCCCTTTTGGCTAGTTGATCACCTTTCAGGTACATATAAAACCAAGCTTGGAATATGGGCGACATGCCTTAAGTTAGCTCACATGTGACATTTTGGGGGAAACCCTTTTCCTTTCCATGATGTAGCTTATCAAAAATATATGACCTGGCATAGGGATTTCTGAATAATCTCTCATGTCTTCTTCTAGTTTAAAGAAATTTCTCACATCAATGGTGTTAGGAAGCACTTTAAAGTGGGGGCATACATCGACACTCATGTTTCATTGTACAATTTTCTTCCTTCTTGTTAATTTTTTATTTCTTGGTGGTGTCATTGGTTTTGATTTCCTCCAAGAGTATGATATTTCTTTGACATGTCCTCTCTTGGAAACATTAAGCACAATGTTTCCCTAAGAAGAGACCTCGTACGAACTAAGAAAAATACCTTTGAACATCCTTCTTTATTGTTGCGTTGTGTTTTTTTCCTTATTAAAGTCATAGAGGTATGGATTTGATATGGCTTCTTGGGGCTCACCCAATGAACAACTAGCTTCACTAGCCCATGTGAGCATACACTTTTGTCCTTATCATAGTCATGGGGGTATGACATTGGTATGGACTTCCTGGGGCTCACCTAGTGGATAACTAGCTCCAACTATCCCTTGTGAGCATGCATTTTGTTTGCATAGTGGACAATGCATTCCACTTGTAAACCTTTTAAACCTAGACTCATTCCACCATGTTGGATGACTAGTCAAAGCTTGATAAATGGCATTTTTCCTTTTTTGTTTTGTTGTTCCTTTTTCATTTTTTATTTTTCTATCCTTGATGGTGTATGCTTTCAATCTGGTTATGGCTTCATATATCATCCACATGTGTGTTCCTTCTTGCCTATGTTGGTTTTTCATAGGATCTCGGCCTTGGAGGATTGATCATCCCTCTTGATCATTTTCATCCTATCTTACTAACATTGGTACACTTGAACCCCTCTTGATTGCGTGGTTGGATACTTTAGTGTGAGTTTGAAGCCAGATCATCCTCTCACTAAAGTGGGCGCTAAATATAGTGTAGTAAAATGCATACCCCTACATTTTCACACTTGTTTGGGACCACCATGCTTTATTTATGCTCATTCATGGCTTAATTAGGTGCTATTTTGCATCCAAAAGCCTAATAAACTATATATTTTTATAGTGAATCCCGACAAACATCAAAAGATAAATGATCATTTAATGTGTGTATTTATGTGTCCCTAATTTTATGGACTGGGACTAAAACACCACCTAGGCCATCTTTTTCCTCGATGGGTCTTGGGACCCTAATTTTGAAACCTCTCAATTAGGCCCCTTTTTGGAGTTTGTGCCCCAAAGTTTGAGGTTGGGGACTAAGATGCCACCAAGGGTGTCTCAGTCCTGCTTGGCTTATTTTTGGGGTCCACTTTCAACTTCAAGTGAGATTTAGTCTCCTTTAATCAATGATTTCATATGTTGGCTTGTTGTGGTGTAATTTTGAGATATTAAGCGTAGATAAGTATCAACACAAGGATGTTTCACTCATTTTCACCCGTCTTTTGTGAGAGAATTCATTATAGTCAAATTGAGATCACAATAGCATTCAAGAGCAATTCATCAAGTATTTGGAGCCATCATCAAGATTCAAGCATCATGCCAAGGGTTTAGTGCATTCATTCATGTTGTTGAGCCAAGATTGTGGATGTAGCATTGAAGATCTATCTATAACTTGTTGAAATGCATAAGACAACTAAGAGGGTGGGTGAATAAAATGTATCAAATTATTTAACTCTTAAACTTAATCAATTCCACTTTATCTTCAATTTGTTATTAAGTGTGAACATGAAATTAAAAAAAAAAAAAAACACTAGAGACACTAGATTTACTTGGAAAACCCAATGAGGGAAAAACCACGGTGAATATTAACTCACAATATAGTAGTAATGCAATAATGAATACAAAGGCTCACTGCCAGAGGTCTCACTGCCCAGATATAAAGGCTCACTATGCAGATTAAGGGCTCACTACCTTAAAAAGGACTCATTATCCACAAAGAGGCTCACTACCTACAGAAAATGAAAAAGAGATAAATAAAGATCCACCACAAAGGTTCCACACACTTCACAACTTGATCAGAAGATTGTTGACACCATCAACTCATTACTTTTAGGAATCAAACAAAATAAAGTACTTTTTCCTTAATTCGCTCTTGAACATTCTTCTTTCACACTTGTTCGCATACTTCTCTTGCTCGAATTGAATAATGGATGAATGATCAATTCAATACAACATGATTTCCTTTTATACCATCTTAAACCCTAGATAATTCTTCCAAGGTCGTCTACTCAAAATTCTTGTGGTGGATAAGAATGAGAGAGGACCAATTACATATTTAATTTATAACTCAAACAACATCTTGGATTGAACAAAAATTTCCTTAATTCGATGGAAAAACTTAATGTAACGTGTAGAGACCAGGTTAGCCAAACCTAATGAAAAAACCAATGATATTTGAAGTACACACATCTCCAACAAGATAATCACATCTGTATCATACAACACACTTCACCAAACATATTTCCATCTCTAAGAATACCTCAGGTACATCTACAACAATTACAACAAACTTCATTCACAAAAAAATCTTCAACAGTCCAACCAGACCAACTAGAAAAATATAGGAGCTCTGAAGCAGGTCTTTTGGACCACCAAATCACAAGAAAGTTTGTTAGAACACATAAACCATCAAAAATAATTATCTCCCTGATCCACAAGATCTGAAACCAAATATCAGAAGACTACGGAGCCAAAACATTTCTCCCAATCCACAACCAAATAGTTATGCCAAACCAGTTCACACATCGGTGAACATATCTTTTACTCTCCATCAAACTAGAAGCTAAAACTTGGGATATATTATTCATTTAAGTTCATGAAAATATCTACAGATCCACATAGGAATAGGATCAATACAAGAAAATTTTAGAGTACAATAGTAGAGCACATTTAGAACACATTTCAATACTGCTTTTAGTATTTATCAAAGGGTGATCCCACAATAGTGGTTTACAATTTTTTGCCAAACTAGACATTGAAATTATTATTTTTAACTAAATCTTCACATTCAGTCACCTATAGCGGCTAAAACATGAGGACTTTGAAGATGATGCAAACTAGAGTCTCATCACATTTTGTCTCTAGATTCTAAAAATATTTTTTTCAAAATTTTTGGTATAATATTTCACTTCTTTTTCCATCTCCCATGAAAACTGGTTTTTTTTTCAGAAGACAACATTTTTAAAAAGTGACGCTAACCGTATACAACATAAATTTTATTGTATGAAGGATAAAATTCTAGATTCTTCGAATTTAGATTTTTAACTATGATATCTAGCACTCTCAATTGGTCTCATATTTTTTTATTGAATATTTTTTCCTTAATAGAATTTTGAAGTCAAACCAATTGCAATTCAGACATAGGCGGACTGTATACAACATAACCTTTTTTGTATGTATCAAAATTAATCTTTTATTTTTTTAATAGATCAAGGACATCAATACCCAGCACAAACATATTTAAAAAATATATATTTTGATAATTTTCTATTTTTCCACATGTGCAAAACAAAGAGGTTTATTTTCAGTGAAAACATATGTTTAGTAAAACTAAATATCATATACATAATAAAACCAAAACATATTAAAATTATATTCGTGGGATAGCTCATTTCGAGGACTACCATATTCATTTCAAATAAATTTTAAATGAATTCATTTGATCCTCCAAAAGGTAAATCAAAACTGATTTTTTATCAGCATTTTGATAGGTGTAAAGGAGACTCATTTATAGGTATGGTTTAAAACTAGTGAGGTTCTATCCAAGGGGGTTTGATCTAAGGTGGTTTGATCAAAGCCTCTTCAATTTGAATCCTTAAAATAGAAATTTTAAAGGCTTAAATAATTATATTTTCTAAAAATATGTGATTTCAGCAAAAATTAGTTCCTCTAAGAAATTGTAAACCAGCTTTGTGAGATAACCCCAAATTTTCTCAAAAGAACTTTGCAAAAGCACAACTATAACTTCATAAATATAGCTCCATGTACTCTAAGAACTTCTACAATATCTAAAATATACAAATACCATTTGAAATCAACTTGAAGTGTGTTGACATCAATGAAAACATTAATGAAAACACCACCAACACATAAATACTTGCAAAAATATCCCCCTTTGTCATTAATGAAAACACATGATGTGAAAAACCATCAAAGATAGCATACACACTCTTCCACTTTCTTTTTCGATTAGATAACCTACACAACATTCCTTCACTCTCTTCTCCTTACAAGATTCTCTCTCCCTTTCAGAAGCGACAACCTACACAAGCATAAAATTTTCACATGATCTCTCTCCCCCTTTGACATCAATGGAAAAGGAAATTATTTCCATAAAAATATCTATTCACTCCCCTTTAGGAGTACACCCACATCACATACTAAAAAAATATACTTCTCTACTCCCCCTGAGGAGTACACCTCAATCACCCATCCAGAACAAAAGAGTCTGTGAATCCACCAGACTGATGCACCTACATGTGTACTTAGTTCAAAGAAGGAAGGGTAGCAACCCTTAACTTCCCTCTGAGATACTCAAAAATATTCTTCGAAAGTGCATTAGTGAATATGTCAACAATTTGTTCCCTGGTAGGTACAAATTCAAGTCTAACTTCATTCTGCAATACCTTCTCCCTGAAGAAGTGAAACTTGATAGATATGTTCTTTTTTCTAAAATGCATCACTAGATTCTTCAAAATGTTTATAGCACTTGTATTTTCACAAATACAGAGATAGGTTCATAACTCACCACACCTATGTCCATCAAGGTTTGCTTCATCCAAAGTACCTATGTACATCATGATGTTGCTGGAATATACTCTGCTTCTACAATGGATAAAGAAAATGAATCTTGTTTCTTGTGCAACCATGAAACTAATATTCCTATTGGAAAGAGATACTACTAGTATCATTTGGTGTTGTCATTGATGGAAACTCTAATCGATGATCAAATACGCACATCATCATTTGATCATACAAGAAGACAGATTGAAGATTGACAAGGAAGAACAAAGTATCCGGTAGTTAAGTGTTCATCGATCTATATGAATACTTTTTGTTATTGTTTTATGTTATGCATCTCAAGAATTTTGTTTTGGTATATTATCTTTGTTACTATTGAAGTGTGGTGTCTCGTATCGATCTTTGGGTGAGTTTGAAGATCTAGTTGACTAATTCTCAATTTTATCAGTACTGGAGATGACTTCATGAATGAATAAAGTCGAGGATGTATGGAAATAAATTGGTTAAGTATTTTTGTGTTTGTACATCTTTGTTTGGGTCCTAGCTAATTTTTGGCTGACCGTTGTGGATATGAATTGCATATTATTCCTGATTTGAGCTGACAATTGTAATTATTTTGTGTTCTATTGAAGCCAAAAAAGTATAATTGAGTTCTATATTATAGATATATATAAGATCATCTGCATCATTATGGGAAAAGTATGAAGGGTGTATTGATGTGAATTATGTATTAGCGTAGAGCAGAAAAGTGATAATGCCCAATTTCACTTGCACATAGAGAATTTGTGTGGCAAGTATGAGAAGAAAAGAGAAGAAGTGTAGAATCAGTCTATAAGACAATAGATCAAATATTGTACTTAACTAGGACTATAATCAAGCATATGTAGATGCTATTTATCTTAGTTCAAACTCTCAAATGGTTTTAATCTGATTTACTTTGTAAGGCAGTGAGCCTTCCCTTTGAGTCTCTGAAAGACAAAATCAATGTCTAGAGAGAAGAGAAAGGAACTCTTTGATCAAATTAATCAAAGTGACAGTAAGAGCATTAAAGAAGAAAAAATCAATCAAGCTTTGAAAGAAAATATAAAATAATATGAAAATATTACCAGAGATAATATAGTCCTAAAGCATGAAATGGAATCTATCATGATGAAGATGACCAACGAGATTGAAGACAAAAAGAAGAATGAAGAGAACCTAGCATAGTCCCTGAAAGAAAAACATGAGGTATGCAGCCAATTAGATGATGAATTGGAACAATCTAAAAACAATGAAGAGGCACTTCAAAAGTAGATGGATGATCTCAGAAATGAACTTGCTGCTGCAAATGAGTACAAGGAGAGGTTCAAAGTTAGCTCATCCAAGCTTGATAAATTAATTAGCAGTCAAAGGACTAATGGTGACAAGAGAGGTCTTGGATATGAAGAAGGAGAAAGTTCAAAATATGGACAAAGGAGATTCAGGAAAGGAAATCAAGTGAACAAATGTGGAAGGTATCTGGTAAGGCAACCTAATGCTCAAAGATTTAATGGATATTTTTTTATTTGCAATAAATTTAGACACATGGATACTCAATATAGAAGTAGAATTAAATCAAGTGGTCCATCATTCTCAAGTAAGTGTTTTAATTTTCATAAGGTTGGTCATAAGTCAAATGAATTCATAAATATGATGAATCAATTTCATAGAAATATCAAATACTATACATGCAACAGACTTGGCCATACTACTAAATAGTGTAGATCAAGAGGAAATCAGTGGAACAACTGGTCTGGATAGAGAAATGTTGTGTGCTATAATTGTAACAAAATTGGTCACATTGCTACATTCTATTGGAACAAAAGAGGTCTGGTAAATCAAAAGAAAAACATGCAGAAGGATATCAAGGGAAAAGGAAAAATCACTATAGATGTGGTAAGACAACAAATGCAAAAGAAATGGGTGAATAAAGATCCCTCTATTGAATAAAATGTGCTTGCACCAGAACCTACTTCTGGTAATTCCTCTGGGAATTAGTTTTAGGCCTTTCACCTAGGGGGAGTTGTCAAGAAAATCTCTTACCCCCTAATTGGTAAGTAACACTAGATGTGGATGTGTACAAAAGGTGCATAGGTGCTCAACAAATGTTGTTGAACTCATTGGAGGAAGTGGTATGCCATATTGGAGGCCTGCAAAAGATTTGTCCATCACAGTGCATAGGAACAAGGTAACCAGATGAGTTAGGGTTAAAGAATTTATTGCAACAAAATGGTTTAAGTATGCAATTGATAAAATCTGATTTCTATTCTTCATTTGTCACTTTGTATTTTGGATAAAAGAAGTTTGAAGAGCTCTAAGGTGAACATTGGTGATTTGAGGTGAAATCAAGTGTGGAAGTGATTCGACAATCAAATTTCGATCCGACGACAAAGGTATTTATCAAAAAACTCTTGGAATTTGTGATTTGGTCAAAATGAATACTCCTCTAGTAGTTGAAGTCAAGGAAAGACCTCGTCCCCAATTCAAATGGCATCCTTACAAGTCTCTTGAGACTGATCCATTAGGAGAATTTTTGTATGTTCCATATAGAGTGTTACATATAGTGGATATTAGGGTTTATATTCACACAAATATTGAAGAACTAGGAAGTTCACAACTACTGAATTTGTACAATAATCGGGTATGTGCAAGATCATCATGGAAAAAGTAGGCCCTTAAGTGGCAATAAAATTTAGAAAATCAGAGTTAGGAAACTTGACGTAAAAATTTGAATAAGTTATCTATATTATTTCAAAAATATTTAAGAATAGAATCTATAGAAAATTGAATGTATTTTCTAAACTAATAGGTTTATTTTTATTTTTTTAAAATGTATTTGGTGAAAATTTTAAATTTCAATTCAGTAGTACTTAAATTTCAGGGAAAAAATAAGAAGGTGTCTGTTTCACCACCCTAACCACAATAAAATGATAATACTTTTTTATAAGATTTTAGATATAAGTAGAGGACTCATGCCCCGATGTGATGCATATTTTTTTGTAATTTTTTTCCAAGTAAATAATTAATTATGATTTTTGTATTAGAAATTTAAAAAAACATAAAATCTCGTATGTCTAACCACCTTAACTTGGTCAAAAATTCATGAAATTAAATTCTTTCTTTTTAAATCCTATAGTATGTGAAGTATAGAATGTGATGCATGTTTTGGATTCAAAAAATATGATACCATTTGAAAGCTGTATATTTTTTTCAATCAGCCTATCAATTAGGACTTTAGTTGTAATTCAAATAGAAAATGAATAATAATTATTTATTAAATTCAAAGTAAAGCATAATTTATATTGGTGGAAAGCCGAGAATCTCCTTTAAAAACCCTTTTCGTTTCATCAATTTTGGGTAAAAAGAAAGTCGTCAGCCACATGACCCATCATATCATTTAGATATTGCCACTTTTTGGCCCATCAAGATCTTGCTAATACCCAATCACATCATAGGTGAAGATTTACGTGTGAAGGTAGAACATAAAATCCTTGAAACAAAGAAATTTACATAGATTGTCAAATTTCTCCTCTTTGAAGATTCAGAATGGGTTTGTTATGTTCTGAGTCAAGTCCATGATGAATTCATGTGGTTAAGCATACCATTCAAAATCACAAAGGAAGCTATTAGTGCTGTAACAAGTTTAAATTCTTTCGGTGGACTACCAATTTTGAAATTTATGAAAAATTAAATGGTCATTGATGCTCCAGGCTCTACGTATGATCGAAGGGAAATGACAATTGATAAAATTGTTGATGTATATGTCAAATTTTCATCTATGGTTATTGGATATAAGATTTATCATTCCAGTCGAAACAACTTTGTGTTTGGTACAACAATTTATTCTGCTTATCAGATGGTGAAATAAAATGCATATTATGATGTTCCGTGAACTGTTGAGGAGTCAACTAATGGAAAATATTGCAAGGATTAAGAAAGATAAGAAAAAATATTTCAAGTATGGTAACTTGATTTTGTGCTTATTCTTTTATTTCATGGGTGAAGTTCCAAGATTTGGAAAGATTCATTGGCAAAAAGACATACCGGTAGCTGCTTAGTTTAGAGATCTCTTTCACAAATATGCAGATTCTAAAACAAATAATGCTACTATCTGGGGATACTTTAAAAGGTTTTAGACTATGATGCAAGCTAGGGAAAGAATTCCCATCTCTATTGTGGAGAAATACAAGGATTTAGTTTGCTTCATGGTAGATGTTGATCAATGTATGATGGAAGTTGTTGATCCTAAAACCATTTGGATCATGCTTATGGGGTATGAAGTTGAAGAGAACATTTGGGATATGTATGCACAACACTTTCTCAGTAACCTTTAGATCCGACAGAAGAAAGGTGTGGTAGCTATGCTAAAAAAGACATACAAGTTCACAATGAGCTCAAGAAACCTATGGTAACTAAGAGAGTTAGAAAATAGGTAAAATTTCTTGCAAAACATTTGGGCATATCCATAGAGAAGTAAAAAGAAGCTAAAGAAACAAAAAAAGTAGCAAAGGAGGCAACAAAAACTCAATTAGCTAGTCTGACAACACCATCTGCTTGAGCTAGATCTACTAGAATCTCTACATCCCATTCAGCCCCTCCAGCTAAATCAATCCCTGTGAAAACTGAATCTAAGGGATCTGACAAAGAAGCAAAAAGGAAGAAATTTAAGAGAAAGAGAGTCTATGTAGTAGTTTCTGATGATAAGGAAATTGAGTTTGATGTAGTTTTCAAATAAATCAAACATCAATGTACCAAGGCATCAACTGTTATGAAATAAAAACCCTTTGGTAAACATGCTCAAGCAAAGAAGAAGACTAAAATTGACAATTCAGGTATGTTAGTAGAAGAAATTGAAAAGGCTTTAGTTAAGGATGGAAATCTCAAGCAACTTTGTAAATGGTATGAGTCTTTTGGTGAATATGATAGAATAATTCTTGAACAAGTGGCAATAAAACATATGAATTTTTTCAATAAAGTTTTGATTGAAATTATGCCTACCTTACCCAAAATTCTATACAACATTCTAGAAATGAGGAGACTTAATGTTAGAATAAAAGAAGAATAGATGAGATAAAGGATTCTTGTAGAATTGTGTCCGATAATGACTATGGACGATATGCAAGCACTCTTGAATAAAGCCAAAGGGAAATTTAAAAGAAAAACAAGGGTAAATAAGCTCATGATCGGTCTAACCGATGAAGTTACAAAAGAAACTAATAAAATCCTAAGGAAGATACTATTAAATGAAAAAATTGATGCTTTAGCTGAGGAAACTCATGTTGATGATGCCCCATCTGGTCTAGTAAAGGAAGAAGAAGAAGAAAATTTTGATACAATTGAGGATTCAAAGATTCCTCCTGTAGAGGACAACTCAAAAATTCCTATGTAAGTTCAGATACTTGAAAATGTATCAGTTGAGAAAGCTAAGATACCTGAGCATAAACCAAACCTTGCAATTTTTGAAGTAATAGATGAAGAGAAGAAAGATGATGTAAAAGCACTCCTAGTTAAGGCAAGAGACACTGCTGAGGCAATGAAGAAATTTTTGGTTGAATAGAAAGAAGAGTTGGATCCATAATTGATTGAAGGTCCCAAAGACTTAACTACTTTGAGCCCAATATAGAAGATGAAAGTAGCTTCATTTTCTCAAGAAAAAGCCACAAAAGAGCTATTGAAGTCACACATTGAAGATAGTGAACTGCTAAATCTTGCATCTAGAGTGTTGGAGAAGATAATGCCTTCTTATTAGAAAGATTTGACTGGTTCCTCCTCCAGTGAATTGACAAATCTTATCAACTCTGTGAGTACTCACTTTGAGTCACTCAAAAAATCAGCTATGGTGAAATTCTAGAAAGAGTTTGATGTTAAAAGATTTAGAGGATTGAAAAGAATTATTGTTAAAGATAAAACCACTTTAGCCACATGTGTAAAGAATGTACATAATTATTTTTCGGAAGGTGGAAATATATACAAAGCATGTTTGTCTTTTTCAAAGTTTACTGAAGCTAATGAGAAAAAGGTTAAGGATCTAGAAAAATAGTTAAGTACTATTTTTGAAGCATTTGATCCTCTAACTGGTGGTGTTGGGAAGATAGAAGGAAAATTGATGTCTTTTATTTCCAAAATAAAAATCTTGAATCATGAGAATGATAATATTGTTGCTAGAGCATGTGAACTCAGAGGCATAATTGGTCCAAAAATTGAGATAATATCAAACACTCTAAAGGAAGGAGAAGACACTATGGAAGTTGGTGATCTAGCCAACTTGAAATCTGTAGAGACCTAGTCCTACCTAATATGTGGTCACATAAAAATCATGGCGAGTCTTAAAAGAGTTTGGGATGCAAATCTGATCGAGCTAAAGAAAGATTTTGCAGACATTTTTCAGCTTATGTAAGTTAAAGAAGCATTTTTGTATAACAATTTTTGGTATGCGCATCCCTTCCTTTTCCATTGATGTCAAAGGGTGAGAATAGTGGAGTAAAAAATATATAATCATCTCAGGGGGAGAATTGTATTTTTGAAATTTTGGGGGTGGCAGTGCAGTTTATCTTGTTACTGATCTGAAAGTTAGTCATTTTTCACTAAGTGTTGTCATCAATGCCAAAGGGGAAGATTATTCACAAGAGAAACTGCTAGTATCATCTTGTGTTTTCATTGATGGAAACTTTAATCGATGATGAGATATGCACATCATCATTCGATCATACCAGTAGATAGATTGAAGATTGACAAGGAAGAACAAAGTATCTAGTAATTCAGTGTTCATCGATGTGTATGAAGATTTTTTGTTATTATTTTGTGTTGTGCATCTCAGAAAATGTTTTTTGGTATATTATCTCTATTACTATTGAAACACAATGGCTCATATTGATCTTTGTGTGATTTTGAAGATCTCATTGACTAATTCTCTATTTTATCAATACTGGAGCTAACTTCATGAATGAATAATGTCGCAAATGTATGGAAAGAAATTGGTTAAGTATTTTTGTGTTTGTACATCTTTGTTTGGGTCCTAGCCAATTTTTGGCTGACCATTGAGGATACACATTGCATATTATTCCTAATTTGAGTCAACAGTTGAAATTATTTTGTGTTCTATTGAAGCTGACAAAGTATAATTGAATTCTATATTGCAAATATATGTATAAGATCATTTTCATCATTTTGGGTGAAGTATGAAGTGTGTATTGCTGCGAATTGTGAATTAGAGTAGAGAAGAATAGCAGTAATGCACAGTTTCACTTGCGTATAGATAATTTGTGTGGCGAGTGTGAGAAGAAAAAAGCAGAAGTGTAGAATCACTCTATAAGACAACATATCAAATATTGTGCTTAATCAAATTTATAATCAGGCATATGTAGATGCTTTTTATCTCAATTCAAACTCTTAGATGGTTTTAATCTGATTTTCTTTGTAAGGTAGTGAGCCTTCCCTTTGAGTAGTGAGATCTAGGTAGTGTGCATGAATGCAAGTGCATTCCCCTTATTATAAACTTCATTTGAGTATAATGATATTAAATTGTGGACTGGCCATCCACCGTGGTTTTTCCCCTAATAGGGTTTCCATGTAAAAATCCTTGTGTTATGGTTTTGTGTTCATTTGCTTCATGTTTATGCATTATGGTTGAATGTTGTTAATGCTTTGAAGATAAAGGTTAATAAAGTTAATTTTTTCACAACACTAATTCACCCCCCCATCTAAGTGTAGCTTGTTTCCAAAACTTCCTCCAAGGAAGAATGCACTAGCACTTCTATTCTTTCGGTCATCTACACAACCAACACAATCCGTATTAGTGTAGGAATTCAATGTGAAATCATTGTCCTTTAGATACCATAGCCCATAATATGGAGTTCCTTTAAGATATCTAAATATCCTCTTCACAACTGTAACCTGTTCTTCCTTAGGTTCTACTTGAAATCTTGCAACTAAACATACTAAATGATTGGTGTTCGGTCTATTAGTAGTAAGATACAATAGTCCACCAATCATGGATCCTTACATGATCTGATCAACTTTAGCAAATTCATCATCCTTACTCATCTTGCATCCGGTTAGCATAGGGGTACAGACTGGTTTGGAATCATCCATTCCAAACTTCTTTAATAGTTCCTCAACATACTTAGATTGTGAAATGAATATCCATTTGTCAGTTTTATTTACTTGAATTCTAAGGAAGAAATTCAATTCACAAATCATAGACATTTTAAATTCTTTTTGCATATGTTTAGAAAATTTCTTACACATACCTTCATTTCCACCAAAGATGATGTCATCAACATATACCACAATTATCAACATCTTATTTTTCTCAACCTTGAAATAAAGATTGTTGTTTGCAGACCCTTTACTAAATCCCTGCTTTTTCAAGTATCTATCCAATCTGGCATAATAAGCTCTAGGAGCTTGCTTTTGTCCATATAATGGCTTCTTTAATTTACAAACCATGTCTAGTTTTTCTGATAGTTGAAATCCTTCTATTTGATCCATATATACTTCTTCTTCTAGTTCTCCATTTAGAAATATAGACTTGACATCCATCTGATATACTTTGAAGTCTATATGAGCTGAAAAAGCCAAGAACATTTGAATGGCCTCCATTCTTGCTATAGGTGAAAAAGTTTCTTTAAAATATATTCCTTCAACCTATGAATATTATTTTCATACAAGTCTTGCTTTATTCCAAGTACCACTTCACCATCTTCAATCATCTTGTTTATGAATACCCATTTTGAACCAATTAGATTCTTGTTTGCACATCTAGGGACTAGTTCCCACGTCTCATTCTTCTCTATTTGTTGTAGTTCATCTTTCATTTATCTAGGCCAACTTTCATCATTACATGCTTCACTCACAGTCTGTGGGTCTATCTTAGAAAGTAAACACAAGTTTACCTCAACCACTTTGCTTCTTGTTTTCACTCCTTCACATATGCCTCCAATTATCTATTCCTCCAGCTGATTTCTCTTTACATTTTTAGGAGTCTTAGGTGAAGGTCTCAAAATTTATTCTTCATCACTTTATTCTTTCTCTTCCTTCTCTTCTTCTTGTACTTGCCCATAGATAGGATCATCAAGTTCAACTTTAGTTATTTCCATAGGTCTATACATAGCTTCATCAACCTTTATATTAACACTTTCAATGATTTTTCTCAGTCTATTATTAAAGCATTAGCATGCCTTGCTATTATTTGAATATCCAAGAAAAATTCCTTCATCACATCTAGCATTTTTCCAATATTTTCATCATCTCTTCTAATGTAACATCTACTTCCAAATACCTTAAAGTATTTAGCAGTAGGAGTCTTACCAATTGATAACTCATCAGGATTTTTAGAGTTATTATGTCTCATCTAAACTCTGTTAAGAGTGTAAACAATAGTGTGGATTGCTTCTCTCCATACACATTAGTAACATTTTCTTCTTTCATCATAGTTTGGAAGCCTCTTGAATAGTTTGATTCTTTCTTTCCACAACTCCATTTTGCTGAGAGGTTCTAGGAGCAGAATAATGTCTATTTATTCCATGCTCTCCATAGAATGCATTGAACTCACTAGATGTAAATTATCCACCTCTATCAGACCTAAAGCATTTAATTCTTAGGTTCACCTCATTTTCTACTCTTTCCTTAAATTCCTTGAATCTATCAAGAGCCCGAGCCTTTTCTCTAAGAAATGTAACCCATGTCATCCTAGAGTAATCATTAATCAAGAGCATAAAGTACCTGTCACCATTTAGGCTTCCTATTATTTTAGGACCATAGAAGTCTATATGGATTAATTCCAACATTCTAGTAGATGATCGATCCTTTCCTCTAAAATTGTTCCTTGTTTATTCTCCAAGATGAAAACTTCTACAAATTGAATTTGAAGGCTTTGTGATTCTAGGCATATCTTTGACAACTTCCCTAGAACTAATACTAACTAGATTATCAAAATTCACATGTCCCACCCTTCAGTGCCAAAGCCAACTCTCAATAATCTAAGAAACAAAAAATTGACCATCACCACCCTTAAGTTGATAGATCTTTCCATGAGTTCTTCTTCCAACTGCTACCATAGTTCTAGATCCTTTTCTGATCTCACAAGTGTTATCCTGAAACAAAAGCTTAAAACCTTTGTTGCACATTTGTCCAACACTTAAGAGATTATGCCTTAAACCCTTTACATAATAGACATCACCAATATTATGTTTTCCATCAAAACTAATTGTTCCTTTACCAAAAATATTAGCACCAGAGTCATCTCCAAACATGACTATTCCTCCATCATACTTCTCAAGTTTAGTGAAATTACTCTTATATCTAGTCATATGATTTGAGCACCTACTGTCAATTACCCAAAATTCGTCATCTTGTCTAGCATGAAAAATAGTTACCAGAGTACCTTCTGCTTCATCCATTTTTTTCTTCAGACTAGATTCCTTTGCGCATCTTCTAGGGTTAGTAGATACAACTTTATTTTCCAAAGTTAAAAATAAGCATTCATCCTTATCTTCCTCAAAGTCAGATTCATCATCAGAAATTCCTAAATCTTCTTTGACATAATACAGCTTCTTGAACTTCTTATCCTTCTTATCTTTGTAATTATTGTTATTGTCCTTGTTCTTCTTGTGTGTAGTTCTATTAGGGAATCTTGATGCATAATGACCAATATTTCAACAAATGGAACACTTAAAAGGAAACTTACCTTTCTATTTACTAGTACCTTTCTTCAATCTCCTTGTGAAATTTTCTTCCAATTCTTTTGTATCATCTTCATTTGAGTCATATTTGATCTTCATTTCTTTAAAAGTAGTTTCAATCTTCTCCTCATCTCTGGTTTACAATTTTTGGGAGATTCTGATTTTTGCTGAAATCACATATTTTTAGAAAATATAATGATTTAAGCCTTAAAAAGTTCTATTTTAAGGATTTCAATTGAAGAGGGTTTGATCAAACCACCTTAGATCAAACCCCCTTGGATAGAACCCCACTAGTTTTAAACCATACCTACAATGGAGTCTCCTTTACACCTATCAAAATGCTGATAAAAAATGACTTTCGATTTACCTTTTGGGGGATCAAATGAATTCATTTAAAATTTATTTGAAATGATCATGGTAGTCCTCAAAATAAGCTATCCAACAAATATAATTTTAATATGTTTTGGTTTTATTATGTATGTGGTTTTTTAGTTCTATTAAACATAGGTTTTTCACCAAAAATCAAGATCTTTGTTTTGGACATGTGGAAAATAAACTAATTATCAAAATAAAATTTTAAAAAATAAGTTCACGCTGGGTATTGATGCCCTTGGTCCATTTAAAAGAATAAATTGAATTTCGATACATACAGTAAAAATTTATGTTGTATACAATCCGCCTATGTTTCAATTGTAATTGGTTTGACTTTGAAACTTGATTAAGGAAAAAATATTTAATAGAACACTATGAAACCAAATATAAGTGCTAGATATCATAGTTACAAATCTAAATTTGAAAAAAATAGAATTTTATCCTTCATACAAAAAAAATTTATGTTGTATACGGTGAGTGTCACTCCTTAAAAATGCTATTTAAAAAAAAAATATAGTTTTCGAAGGAGATGAAAAAAGAAGTGAAATCCAATTCCAATTTATTTGAAGAAAATATATTTAGAATCTATAGATAAAATGCCACAAATATATAGTTTGCATCATCTCCAAATTCCTCACGGTTTAGCTGCTATAGGAGCTCGAAAGTGAAGATTTAGTTAAAAAAATCAGTTTAGTGTCCAGTTTTCCCAAGAATTGTAAACCAGTATTGTGGGATCACCCCTCTTGCAAATTGTCTCATATTGAATGCAGTCAAGACACCGAATAGATGCTCATTATTAAATGTCTTTGGATCATATGATTCTTCAATATTAGACACTTTTCACTATAATTGTCCAGTAGGGTCATCAAGATATTCTCAATTATATCTTCATCTGACATGGTACCACCTTGATTCTTGATTTTAGTTGCTATTAGTTCAACTCTCTGATAATAGCTTGCAATATCTTCTCCATCTTCCATTCTCAAATTCTCAAATTTTCTCTTAGGAATTAGTTTCCTTAAAAATTTTACTCTATCATTCCCTTCATAAATTTCTTTCAATTTTTCGCATAATTCATGAGTAGTAGCTAGAGAAATAACTTTTGTACTTTTTGTTTTGGATACAGCACTGAAGATAGCATACCTTGCTCTTTCATTCTCCTCATAAGTTGTTATCTCATCGGAAGAGGAAGGTGTTAGAACCCAAATTTTTTGCTTAAACCCTAAATGTTTTTCCCATTTGAACCAAATTTTTCATCAATATCCTAAGGGATTTTATTCATTTATACCCTTCATTTTCCTATCTTTTCCTTAAAATTTCATATTCCCTGACCAAATGCACCTAATATCTTATACCGCTCCTTTAATAATCATTTTTTATGTCACTTACCGCTTTACCACGGCGCCTGACAAGGTGCCTACGGTATGGTGGTAGTGGTTAGCAGGCAGGCGCAAAGCACTTATCGCACCACCACATGCAGTCTAAACATAGACTGCGGTATTGTAGTGGGTGGTAAGTAACCGACTAGGAAACAGTCAAGACATCCCACCATGGTACCGTAGGGGGTCAATTCTTAGACTGTGGTGGATAGTTAGATAGCAGCAAGGTAGTAGAAATAATGGTGATAGTTTGTAGAGCGGCTATCGTGATACCACTGGTGGTCAAGTTAGCGACCGCGGTAGTGCAGTGGGCAAAAGGAAGTAGAAAAGAAATAGTCTGAGGGTAGACTGCAGTACCACATGTGGGTAAAATGGAGACCGTGGAGATGATGGTAGTTGCTAACCGTGGTATCGCCAGAGGTAGAGGTAGAGGCCGTGGTGACGTGGTGGTTAGGAAGTTAGAGACCATGATAGTTAGTGAACGGCTACCATTCGCACTACGACGGGGCAGGATAGAGACCATGGTAAGGCGGTAAAGGCCGAGGTAATGGTTAGTGCTAATCACTGCTATACCACGGGTGAACAAATTGAATGGAATGATAATGTGGTAGATAGTGGTGGGACCAGTCAAAGTCAAAGCGGTAAATGTGATAAAAGGTCAGGGAGATTGGAAATGTAGAAGGCGGGAAAAAGGTGGTGAGGAAAAGGCAAACAAATAAAGTGAAATATTAAGTGGTGACATTAATATTTAATTTTCCTATATGGAAATTTAATTAAATATTTTGATTCCTGTCAAAGGAATATAAATGGATGTAATAGAAAGGTGAAGGGTCGTGACTCTTCATATTTTTTCTATAAATATTTGAAAAAATCAGTTAAAGTGAGAGAGATAGAGTTTGGTTAGAGTAGGAGATAGATTTTTCAAACTAGGAATGGAAATAATGTAAAGAACTTCCTGAAACAGATCAATAAAGATAATAAATGTTTTTTGGTGATTTTATTTCTGTGTTTAGTTGTTGTGATGAAATAATTTACAATTTTTATCTGGTTGTCTCCAACTTGAGGTCTTTTATCATTCAAATCCGTATATCAAGTATATTTCTAATTTGTCAAAATATATTCCATTTTGTGTGATTTTTATTTGCTGGTGTCTGCAAGTCAGAATTAAAATCCTTCAAGTAAGTCATAGTAATTTTAAGATTTCTTTTGGATGGTTAAATTAAAACCAGATAGAGAAACATTCTAGCACAGTTTATGGAAGTCATAAATTAATGAAGTTTTGTGCTAATCATATAGTTTCATTTTTCAAAGTGCCTAGCAACTTGAATTAAACCAGAGAAGGAAAACACATATCATTTTCTATTTTTGACTCCATTTCCCATGTGGATAGAAGGCAATGATCTGCCACAACCCAAATATCTAATTTTATATACAAATAACTTTTTCAAAACCTTTCATTTGTGTAGTAGGAGTAGGAGAAGTTGTAGTAATTTTATCTGTCCACTTCCCTTTGCCATTGTGGGTAGATAATTCAAACAGGAAACACATATCAATCCGCATCATTCACATAGGTTCATCCACCTAGGTCTAGCAGAACCTAAAGATTAGAAAGTACAATTGCATCAATTGGCCTTGTACATTGGCCAAAAGCGTTGTGAGATCTTGGCAACCTCTCATGGTTCAAACCTGCATTTTTGAGACCCAATAGTTTGGCGACTCCATTGGGGAGAAACCTATGAAGAAAATTTTCAGCCTTTCCATATAGAGTCATATATGTTAGAGTAATTGGACATTTACTTTATTAATTAAACAATATTTGTTTAATTATGTAAAGTTTCCTTTTAACTCTTTTTCACTTAAGCTAACATTAGGTGCATAATAATTAATTACTTTATTAATTATTATTGTGCAAGCCTAGGGTTTTCCTTTTTAGGGTTTTCATCTATATGTAGTTGAAAACTATCTTTTGTATCATTAATTCTTTTTACATTTTCAGGTGAATACATTGCTCCACATTCTTGAGCATTTCTTTTGTTGCTTCTCTTTGTTTCTCCTTGTAACAGGTTATTTGCTTGCAAAGATCTTTTGGACTTCTGTGCTGTTGTATCTTCTCAACTCCAACAATATAGTTTCAAATTTGGTCTTCAATCAGAGAATTACACTAGCGTATTTTGCACCTCCCCATCCGAGTCACACACACAACAGTTTGGCGACTCCGCTAGGGATTACTCAGGAAGATTTTTCAGCCTTTCCATTTATAGAGTCAACAAAGTTTTTCAATTTTTTTAGGAGATTCCACTTGGGCAAACCAAAACAATATTTTTCATTTTCCTACTTTTGGGAAAAGTAGGTGGTGACTCTATTTGATTTGATAAATAATGCATGGATGTTGTGAGGCAGTAATACTTTATCAAGATAGCATAAGAAGAAAGGAGACAACCTTCATTGAAGAGAGATTCATAGTTAAGAAGTTTAATGAAAAGTGACTCCACTGGGTGAATTAAAATAATTTCATTTTCTCACTTTTAAGAAAGTGAGTGGCGACTTTGATAAAGAACTTGATTAAGAATACTTGGAACAGTACAATTTTGAAAAAAAATGGGATGTCTTCAAAATATAAAAGGCCTTGTTTTCTTGACCCACCCACCTTAATACCCTGCACACTATAGTCCAACTTATATTCATTATCATCAATTTGCACCTGATGTGGAACCTACTATCTATCTTCAAAAGATAAGCCAAAGCCTTCTAGACAAGTTTTATGGCATAAAGAGACAAAAATGGGAATCTAGACACTCTCTCTTCAACAAAATGGAAAATATCTGCATGCAAATACCTATTAATCATAGGCCCAAGACATCCATTTTTATTGAGCAGTTCATGAAAGTATGTTGGTCTGATTCAATTCATTGGCCTGGGTTAGTAAAACCAGTCACTTTTGACCAAGTAGATGTGCTAATTGATATCATTGATAAGGAGATGTATGAGGATGGTGCCGATCATATCAATGGTAGAATTGATCAATCAATGAAAACAAATAGAGACTCTCTTGAAAATACATGTCAGAATCAATAGCTTGACGAGAAAGAGGATGAATATGCACATACTTAAAGCCAAGACTCCATCATAGAATCAGAATGTGAAATTTCCCCCATAGATTCATTTTTTGATATAAGGAGACATGAAGGAGAATGGGGACGTACTTTGTTTGACAGAATGACAGATTCCTATATACGAATACTTTCTAGCTCCTTGCATAATAAGTCTGAATTACACTTCATTGAGCAATTCTTGAGGGTATATGAGCCTATCTCCATTCATTGGCCTGAGTCATTGAAGCCAGTTACTCTAGAGCAGATGAATAAGTTAATTTGTATCATAGATGAGAAAAGGAATAAAAATGGTGAAATCATTGATGAGTATGGAGAAACCAATCAAGCAACACAACTAGAAGATGAGATATGGGAAATTCAAAATAATTCCTATAACAACATGCATGAGGAGGATGAGGTATAGAAGATATCTCCTGCATAAAATTTTTTGATAGTGTATGTTATGAGGGATCCATTGAATACTCAAATTACGAGGATGAAGTTATGGATGTTGATATACAACAAGGTGATTGTTGTTGTCCTTATGAAGATCAAGAAGAGGTTGGAGACATGGTAGAAGATATGGAAGCAGAGATCTATTCACTCAGCAGTGAGAAAGTTTCAAATTTGTAAACTCTTGAATACGAGAAGTATGCACATAAAGATGATTCTAGATTTTTGGTTCCAACCTATATATGCTTTGACAGTTAAGTTTTTGTGTGTAATGATTCAAATGGTTCCATGTCTATATCTCACAGTGATGAAATTTTTGAAGATGATCATGAATCTATTTGTGTCCAAGAGGAGGTATGTGATTTAAATTATTCTTGCCTACAAGAAGAGGATATTGGTTTGCATGTTGTTGATGATAAGTGTTTAGTATTTGTTGATTCAAGTTTGTATAAAGAGGACTGTATGGATCAAATGTGTCTGTCAATGCCAATTGGTGATAGGAAAGAAATGGAAAGTGATTTGAATGTTTCAAAAAATATTGATGAGATAGAATTTTTTGATTTCCAAGAAAAGCATTCATATTTTCAGGTCCCAGTACAACTGCTTCATCATTCAAGAAAATATGACAGTGACCATGCTTATGAATGTTTTGTTGAGTGTGGATACACCTTGTGTCCTAAAGGTAATAAAGACTTTTCATTTCATAATAAGAATGATGAAATGCAGAGTGGTGAAATGAGTAAGAGTCAGATTGAACACAATGATTTCCTAAAGGTTTTCAATGGTAGTGCATGTAACAAGGCAGATGGAATGGATAGCTTCAAGAGAAACTTGATGAGCTCACACTAGAATAAAGTCTATGACATAGGAAAGTGTAGGATCTTCTTTTTGGGTGTCCTAGGGCCATCCTTTATGGTTTGATTTTTGATCAATAGCAGACATAGAAGATTAAGAATTTCCAGTGCATGGACAATTCTTAGCAATGCCTCTTTAAACATTCTTCTCTGTGCACGGTAGTTTTAGGAATTCTTGAAGGGTTTGGGTTTTCCAGTACATGGACATTCTCATGAGTTCCCTTTCTGAAAGCATTTCTTTCCTTTCCATGTACAGTAGTGTAGGGCTTTTCCATTCTCCATTTGCTCCATTTTCATATTATTCATCTGTTGATTCCCTTCATCTACCATTGCCTTCATTTTTCATATCATTTACCCGGTCTGCTCTACCAAAGATATTATGGATTCTTGCAGTGATTTGCAAAATCACTCATCCCCAATAGGGGCCAATGTTAGAACACAAATTTAAAGCTTAAATGCTAAAGATTTTTCCCCTTTGAACAAAATTTTCCATCAATACCCTAGAGGATTTTATTCATTTATACCCTTCATTTTCCTATCTTTTCATTAAAATTTCATATTCCCTAACCAAATGCACCTAATATCTTATATCGGTGCTTTAATAATCAATTTTTATGTCACTTATAGCTTTACCGCAACCTTCGACAAGGGGCCTGTAGTATGGTGGTAGTGGTTAGTAGGTAGGCACAAAGTGCTTACCGTGCCACCACACATGGTTTAAACATAGACTGTAGTATTGTGGTGGGCAGTAAGTAATCGTCTAGGAAACAATTAGGACATCCCATCGTGGTACCGCAGGGGGTCAGCTCACAAACTGCGGTGACTGCGGTGGATGACTAGATAGCAGCAAGGCAATGACAACGATGGTGGCGGTTTGCAAATTGGCTACTCTAGTACCGTTGGTAGTCAAGTTAGCAACCGTGGTAGCGTGGTGGGTAGAAGGAAGTGGCAAAGAAATAGTCTGAGGGCATATCGTGGTACCGCACGTGGGTAAAATGCAGATTGCGGTGGCACCGGAGATTAGGGAGGTGACAGTAGTTGTTAACCACAATAGTACCAGAGGTAGAGGTGGGACCAATCAAAGTCAAAGTGGTAAATGTGATAAAAGGTCACAGAGATTTGAAATGTAAAAGGTGGGAAAAAGGTGGTGAGGAAAAGGAAAAAACATAAAGTGAAATATTAAGTGGTGACATTAATATTTAATTTGCCTATATGGAAATTTAATTAAATATTTTGATTCCTTTCAAAGGAATGTAAACATATGTAACAGAAAGGTGAAGGGTCACAACTCTTCAGATTTATTGTATAAATATCTGAAAAAAATAGTTAAAGTGAGAGAGATAGAGTTAGGTTAGAGTAGGAGATAGATTTTTCAAACTAGGAATGGAAATAATGTACAAACCTTCTTGAAATAGATCAATGGAGATAATAAATATTTTTTGGTGATTTTCTTTCTGTGTTCAGTTGTTGCAATGAAATAATTTACAATTTTTATCTGGTTGTCTCCAACTTGAGGTCTTTTATCATTCAAATCTGTATATCAAGTATATTTCTGATTTGTCAAAATATATTCCATTTTCTGTGATTTTTATTTGCTGGTGTTTGCAAGTTAGAATTAAAATCCTTCAAGTAAGTCATAGTGATTTTAAGATATCTTTTGGATGGTTAAAGTAGAACCAGATAGAGAAACATTCCAGCACAGTTTATGCAAGTCATAAATTAATGAAGTTTTTTGCCCGTCATATAGTTTCATTTTTCAAAGTGCCTAGCAACTTGAATTAAACTAGAGAAGGAAAACACATATCATTTTCTATTTTTAACTCCATTGCCCATGTGGATAGAAGGCACTAATCTGCCACAACCCAGAGATCTAATTTTATATACAAACAACTTTTTCAAAACCTTTCATTTGTGTAGTAGGAGTAGTAGTTTTAGTAATTTTATCTATCCACTTCCCTTTGCCATTGTTGGTAGATAATTCAAATAGGAAACACATTTCAATCTACATCATTCACATAGGTGCACCCACCTAGGTCTAGCAGAACGTGAAGAGTAGAAGGTACAATTTCATCAATTGGCCTTGTACATTGGCCAAAAGCATTGTGAGAGCTTGGCAACCTCTCGTGGTTCAAACCTATAGTTTTGAGACCCAATAGAAGGAACAGTAGCTAATTTAAACATACTTTTTCTCCACATCTTGTCAGGTCTTGAAACCTATTGAAACTAGATAAATTCTCATTTATTCTTTCCAGTCAATGTACTTAGCTCCATCAAAAATAGGAAGTTGTAACTTGTGTTCCATTTGATCTACCTCAAGTAGTTAAGAATTTCATCAAGGAACCAGAGCTCTAATACCAATTGTTGAAATGCACAAGACAATTAAGAGGGGGGGTGAATCAGTTGTATCGAATTACTTCATTTTTAAACTTAATCTATTCCACTTTATCTTCAATCTGTTATTAAGTGTGAACATGAAATGCAAATAAAAGAAAGAACACACCAGAGACACCAGATTTATGTGGGGAACCCAATAAGGGAAAAACCATGGTGAGGATTAACTCACAATATAGTAGTAATGCAATACCAGATACAAAGGCTCACTGCTAGAGGGCTCATTTCCCAGATACAAAGGCTCACTACCTAGATTAAGGGCTCGCCTCCTTAAGAAGCACTCACTATCTAGAAAGAGGCTCACTGCCTACAAAAAATGAAAAGGAGATAATTAAAGATCCACCACAAAGGTTCCACACACTTTGCAACTTGATCAAAATATTGTTGACACCATCAACTCATTGCTTTCAGGAATCAAACACAATAAAGTATTGTTTCCTTAATTCGCTATTGCACACTCTACTTTTTGCACTTGTTCACACACTTCTCTTGCTCGAATCGAATAATGGATGGATGATCAATTTACTACAACATTATTTTATTTTATACCATCCTCAACCCTAGAAACATCTTCCAAGGTCGGCTATACAATTTCAATTACAAATTGAAACTAGGTCAGCTACTAAAAATTCCCACAGTGGATAAGAATGAGAGAGTACCAATTAAATATTTAATTTAGAACCCAAAAAACATCTTGGATCAAAAAAATACTTCCTTAATTCGATGCATAAACTTAATGTAACATGTAGAGACTAGGTTGGCCAAACCTAATGAAAACACAAATGATCTTTTAAGTACATGCATCTCCAACAATATAATCACACATGGATCATACAATACACTTCACCAGACATATTTCCATCTTTGAGAATAAATCAGGTATATCCACAATAATTACTACAAACTTCATTCACAAAAAACTCTTCAATAGTCCAACCGGGCCAACCAACAAAACACAAGAGCTCTAGAGCATGTCTTCTGAAGTTCCAAATCATAAGAAAGTTTGTCAAAACATAGAAACCATCAAAAATAATTATCTCCTAGATCTGTAAGATCTAAAACCAAATATTAGAAGATTGCGGAGCGAAAACATTTCTCCCAGTCCACAACCAGATAGTTCTACCAAACCAATTTACACACCGATGAACATATCTTTTACTCTCCTTTGAGCCAAAAGCTAAAACTTGGGATATATTATTCATTTAAGTTCATGAACACATCTACAGATCTACATTGGCATAGGATCAACATAGGAAAAATGAAGAGTACAATACCGGAGCACACTCAAAACACATTTCAACACTGCTTTCTTTATTTCTCAAATTTTCTCAAAAGAACTTGGAAAAAGCACAACTACAACTTCATAAATATAGCTCCATGTAATCTAAGCATTTCTACAATCAACTTGAATTGTGTTGACATTAATGACAACATTAATGACAACACCACCAACACATCCATACTTGCAACACAACCATTGTTAACATCAAATCCAAAGATCCAAGATCTACATTCTTCATGGACACTACATGGTAGATTGCATATTTTCTTCACAAGACATTATCCAAGGTGATATCATTTACATATTTCATGTTGCATGCTTCATTTCATCATTTGGTTTAATTACCTACAAGGGTTTTCACCAAGGAAAACCCCCATTTAATAACCATCAACAATTTTTCCCTCTCTTGTGTGTTTGTATTTGTAGATCTAGGTTGAAGAATTCAAGATCATTTTGAGTGAAAGATTGAAAAGTTGAAAAAGTTGCATTGCAAAGTTTTCATCTTTACAAAAACTCACTTACAGGGCAGATCTGAAAGTTTCAAGACCTAAAATCTAGGGAGAAGCAAGTGTAGTCCTTAGAGCGCAAGACCACCTTCAATTTTTTTAGAAATTCAAATTGTAACTAATACGCCACTTTGGGAATCGTAGTCCTCCACAAGGTATTTTTCAAATATTCTTCGAGATTCTATTCCAACATCTGAAGACTCTACATGTGCCTCGAAAAACAACAGTGGGACTAAAACGCCATCTTGGGCATCTTATTCCTCCAAGGCACTTTTTGGCAGCTTGTTTACATTTCCACAATCCTCATTTCATCTCCAAACTTCCTAGGTACACATACCCTAACTTGATGTAGCTTAATTTCATCATTTGATCTCATTATTTAGCTTTTATTTCTTGATTCTATAGGTTGAATGTTCAATTTTCTTTTCCTAGCATTTGGTTGGTGGTGAACCCTTGAAGCTAAAATGAACCCCTCCTAAGTCCATGTAATTGTGAACTGGCTCACCTTGAGAGGGTGATAGTCAATCCTATTAGGGTTCTTAGGACATAATTGAATGTTAGTTTGAGAGAGAGTGATGTTCTATGTAGAGCTCCCCCTTTTTCAACTAATCAACAACACATAACACGAGTGTGTTATAACATGCTCACATTATGTCTTGCTAGACATGTCTTGGAGAAATGCAAAACCCATGTCAAAACTAAGATATAACACAAGCGCGTTATATCTCATTCTGGGAATCCCCAATCCTTGGAATTGGTATTTTCCTTGGAATACCTACCCAAAGGCTTGGAGGGCCTTCCCAATGACCAGAGAGGTGTTTTTGCAAATTCTACAATATTTCACATAATTAGGTTCATGCTCACTATTAGGATTGCACATGTTTCAATGTTGAACAAATAGAACACTTGGGTAATGTTAGGTTCTCTCTTAGCTATCTAACGATGTAATTTTTTTCACTTTTTGACAATGTTAAGCCTTTGATCTATAATTTCCTTTTTTTGTGTCTCGTTTTTGGAAAAAACCAAAGTTTGGTGTTTTTTTCAGTATAAATTAACCATTCATCAAAATTTCAAATAAATTACATTTTTAGAAACTAGACTCTATTCTACACATTAAAAAAAAATTCAATTAGTTTCCAAAATTTCTAGGGGTAGCACGACCAAAATTCTATTTTTCAAGAAGTGTCCACTTTGAAAATTGGTAAAAAATCAAATATTCATTAAAAATTTATAGGAAAAATCGTGTATAAACTACATATTATTAGCTAATTTCTCACCGAAGTTATTTTAAAAATACTAAAAAAATGTTCACCGTGCTAACTACCCATAAAAGTTGCTATGTTATGTTTTTCTGACAAAAAAACACCAATTTCTATGGGCCCCTCTTTTGAACCCCTTAATCTCAACGATTTTCAAAATAAATTAGTAGTTTAGAAAGTAGAATCAGATAACTACGGTGCTTTTTTTTGTTGCATCTCAAAAATTTGAGTATAACGATCCTCAATTTCATGTCCAATGTCAGTATTTCCTAATTTCAAAAAAAATGTGGCCACTTAAGCCCCCTTTTTGGCCCCCCATCTTTTTGCACTTACCCCAATATAGACCCATTCTTTTAATAATTTTAGTAATCATAATAGATTTACATTCAATTAGAAGGAAGTTGCATAGAATGTCAATTTCTTTAGGAGTTTGAAGAGAAAAATGAAAGATCATGACAAAATTTTCTTAATGTAATATTGATCATTTATGTTATTTATACCAGTAACCACAATTTTGATTTTAGATTATTTGATCAAGTAATAGCTAACACTATATATAAAGTGAACCGTAATTCTAACATAATAACATTTGAGCCTATTTTTTCCAATTTTTAAATTTGAATTACAAGCAAACAAATTGAATTTGAAACTACTCTTGCTAAAGTCTTCAAACAAGCAAACAATCAGACCAAAATACTAAACCGCACACCTCTAAATTAGTTTATTTTCTTAACCATTCTATAGTGATGAATGAAAGGCCGATAGACTATTTTACCTAGCTAATAAGAAGATTAAATTAACTAGATCTCTTCTTTCATGAGAAGAATGGGCCACTTGTCTTCTCCTCAATACTCTAATTTTTTTTTTCTTTAACAATTGATGATATTTTCCTTATTATTCAAATATTTGTATAGTGACATCTTTTGGGTGCTAGTTTCCAAGGGGTGCATTCCTATTCTATTGAAAGGGTTGGTGTTTGATAGAGTATTTTTGACCTTCTTTATATCATGCTTTCTTTTGGTAGGGATTATATGGAATTAGTATTTACTATTGTTGTCATATGATTCACAAAGATGGTTTCCAAAGTGACCAAGGTGGTTGTATAAGTGGAGTGAAAATTTCCTATCTATCAGGAGGAAATATTAATTCTAGGTTAGAAGCTTGCCTCAATTAACTTCCTTTTTCAGCAAGTCTTACCTCAATTAGATTTGATAGTTGACCTATGTCCGTGATTTTACAAAGGTAAACATGTAATTCTAGAATTGAAACTATGAAAATTTTATGTGTCCAATAGCAATATAGTTTCCCTAAACACTTTCTAAATTGGGAAGTTTGGTTGGTGTGTTTTTTTATGGGGGAGAAAGGGTGACAGTGATTTTTAAAATGTCTCAATTTAAGTGTTTGATGTATCTTCAATCTTTATCTACAATAGATTTCATTAAATTGTATTTCTATAAATACAGGAAAGTAAAATATTAGTATGAGAAAGATAAGGGAGAGAGAGAGGATCACTTTCCAAATTAAGAAAGCTTCCTTAAATAGAACAATTGAGAAAATGGTTGTTGGAATATGCAAAATAAATAAAATATAGTTTTAAGCATTGGTAGTACAAGGCAACTTGAATTATTGGGGCAAATAAACTGAAACACTATTGCATTAAGGTATACAGGATTGAAAATATAGAGGAATGATATTATTTCAAGGTGTGATTGACATTTAAATGCATAAAAAATAGAGTGAAACATGTGATATGTGCTCTTTTAGACTTTGAATAAGGGATTTTTCTTCTCCTTGTATGGTTTGAACAAAATACTCTACATCATGAGAGCCTTCTCATGTTTTAATTTCTCTATTAGTCCATGAAATGTAATAGCCTTGGATAAATTATAAATGGATACCATTTCTCTTGGTTCTTCTTTGATCCCATTTCAAATGAGTATTCTCACATTCTCTCAATTGCTAAATTTTTGAAGATATTAATTTATAATTGTATGTGAAAGCTCTCATTCAGTTTATTTCATTCATGGAAGTTTACTATTGGCCATCATTGTTCATCTTCATTGCTTGCATGCAATTTTGTTTGTGTACACTTGCTCCAATCTCTTCTTTTTGTTAAGTTTCTACACTTTTTTATTAGTGCTAACAACTTTGGTATTTTGGATTGTTCCCATTGTTTTATTGTTATTATTATATTTCATCTTGTTTAGCATAACTTAATTTATTTCATTTTTCTAAAAATAATAGAAAATAGGTCGTTGTGGAGGTCGAAAGACTAAAATAGGGATTTGATTGAGGCAAATCCCTAATCAACCACAAAAATATTTTTCTTTTCTTTTTGTGTGTTTTAGTTTTGTGAAGAAGAAGAAGTTAAGGATATAAATCATTTCATGATATCTTATTTACCCTTCATCTTGTTTTCATTTTTAGATATTTCCTTCAACAAATTAGTTTGAAATAGTGTTTGTTCCATTATCTTTTCTAACTTTATCTTAATTTTTTTAGATAGATCATAGTTTCTATTCTAGGTTCCTCTATTATTGTATTGAAAATGTCATTTCTTTCTTCTTGTATTATGCAATTTTTTCTTGCATATTTCTTTGTAAATATAAACAATCTAAGAATGGTTAATTAGGTAAATATGGTTAGTAGGATATGTTTTGAAAGAGAATATTAGTTAGTTAACACAAGTCTGGTGATATAAAATCACTCTTACATAAACCTAGTCTTTCATTAGTAGAGTTAAATTTCTACCACAAAACTATTGCACCACATTGGCTCAATTTTTTTGATCAAACCCTTTCTTGAAAACTCTTGCAATTGTGAAATTGTTTTTTCATTTTCCATTGGTTTCATCTTTTATGTAGTATTCTTTATTAATATAGCCCTTGGTATCATATCAATGTGATTTTCAATGATTCTTTTCAGTATAAGTATACAATATGATACTTACAACAAGGAATTCTCCTTGTAATCCAATCATTTTTTTTACTTCTATTGGTAGCTTTTTGGCCCTAGCATTTTCCTTGTCTTATATATGTTTATATATGAGTGCATGTCCCATCCCCTCCATTCTCACAACATTGAGAAACTACTTTCCAAAAGGGCATACTACACATCCATATGCATGATATGAAAATGTACTTGAACTTTGTAAGATCTAGTTTGTAAAATTTACAATGTGTTATTCCTATAGTACCACACAGTGGAAACCTTGTATAGATTTAGATGCATTACCATTTTGTAACCGTTTTTATGGACATTATTCTCATAAAAAACTAGGATATCAATGTAATGACTATCAACAATGAAGGTGTGATCGTGGAATCTAAAATTTTAACATCATTTCAATGACATCAACATTATCATCACTTGATATTTATTGATCTACTTGCACTATTATAAGTATCAAATGGTACATGGTATTTAATTTTTGGATAATTCTACTCAGTTGTGCCTATGTTTCCTAGCTAGAAAATAATATTGACCTTCATTCTCTCAATATTGCTGCCATCTACCATGCTTCCCTCTATCATTTTTTCAAGCTCAAAAAGTCAATTATTTTTGCTGTCCATATTATAAAATAGGCTTTATTTTCTTATTTTTGTAGGCTTCAAACATTGATTTTGACTTCATAGCAATTTTTTGTAGTAGCTATGGTTTTTGGTGAAAGAGTATTATTGCTATTAAAAATTATTCATTATGAACATGACTATCCAAAAAGAAACCAAAATTGTATTGGGGAATACTAAATTTAGGTGTATTTGATAAGTTAGACAATCACGTTCATCAATTAAATTGACTGTCCATTTTCTATTCAACAATCATCTTGGTGTAAATTTCAACTTTTAAGATCAAATTTAATTATATTAGGTAATGTTTTCATGTTTATATAATTCAAATGTTTATCAAGGGTTTTTCCTTAAAATTTAAAGTTTTGTGCTTGTCACCTTCTCACATAGTTTATTTGCAATCATTTTCATTTGATTTTTGTAGGGTGAATATTCTGTAATCCCTTTATGGATTACAAAACATGGATTTCAGTCACAATTGTTATGAGATAAATCTATCCTCTCAGAAAGGGGAGGCTCTTGTCTTACTGTTTATTGGAGCAAAAATTAAACTATTCTAGACTTTACTGTAGACACTTAAAAATGACCTAGGCTTGCTAGCTTTATTTTACCACTTTCGTCCTAACATAATTACGACATGTAATTATGTCCTTGGTCCACATTCGACTATTAGTTAAGTAATTCATTATTATTCAATTAATTCATGTCTATTACAGTATTCTTCATGATTACTAAATAAATAAATAATATTTATTTATTCAATATGTCATTCATTGTCTATTGTCTTATTACAATTAAATAAATTTATTAATTTATTTAGTTACCTTTATTCATTTATTCTTCCTGATTATTAAATAAATGAATTTTATTTGTTTATTTAATATGTCACTAATTCTCATAATTAAATGAATTTATTAATTTATTTAATTATCGGTCATAATCCTCTAAATTAAATAATTATGTTTAACTATTTAATTACCTAATTTAACATTTCTCTCATTTTAAATAAATGAAATTATTTAAAATGATTTACTGTCACTTCATTTTAGTAAATATCTGAAAAAAATCATTTATTATCACATAAAATCCTTATTTTGAATTAATTTAATTCAAAATGGTAATCTTCTTCCAAAAATCAAGTAATTGAGCAAACTCTGGATTTTCCAAATCTGCTTTTTAGTTCAACTCTTATATTATTGATTTTTTGAATCTTACAAATCAAGTAGTATTATCTTCCTTATTTTTGAAAATCTTTATCTTTTTGACTAATTATCACATTTATTCTTGATTGCCGATTTGATTTTATCAAATGACATCTCGACCATTCATTTAACAAATTTTCCCTAACCCGAATTATGGATTGTCACATGGAATCTCGTCCACTAATTTTAGCCTTTGTCAGCTTTTAATCTTGTCCATCCATTCAAAATTGTATTTTCTATAAAATTTCAATTTTTCTCACAATTTGGGGAGATGACTTCATTATTATAGACATTTTATGTTTAGATTTTACTTTGCATTTAGCTTATTTGATTTGATTACTTTTCATAGGCATAGTCTTTTGTCATTCAAATCCTTCAAAACTTGCATAGGACATTGTCATAGTTAAATTGCTCATACATTCGATCTGAGGGCAACAATCATATGCTGCAAGCTAGAAGCTGTGATGGAGGTGATTCATGGAAGCTTCAACGAATATCTAGTATAATCATTCTTGTTATTTTATTTCTTTGTGCTTCATAACTTCTTTGGGTTTTTGTTTATTTTATCTAACCCGCTAAAACTTTACTTGAAAAATAGCCCATTGATACATTGGTGAACCTGACGTCTTTGCTCTGATCATTAGTTTTTGCAGGTTTTTGTTACAAAAATTTGCATTATCTAATCAATTTGTGAGTTTTTGTGAAATTGAAGATTTTTGGTGAAGGAGGTGCAAGTTATTAAAACCGTCCCAATCATCCGATCACAAAACATTCCACATATAATATTAAGGAAAATAATTTATGGGTTCTTTAGATCTCAGTCTCACCTTTCCACATGTATGTTATGATTGCAATGCCAATAAAAACAGGAAACGTTACGCCGTTTTCAATTCTCCTGTTGTAAAAAGAGAAATTATGTCAAAAAAATCAATCAATGCAATCCCACATAGCTTAAATAAGGGGTCAATTCACAACAAATTTTTAATTTCAGATTTGTAAAAGGTTTCTAATTTGCATTTTTCAGAATTAGATAGGTTCTAATTTAGTTTAGAGTTTAATTTAGAAACTAGAACTTAAATTTTAAAGTAGATTCTAATTTAGATTTTGAATTTGAATTAATGTTTTAGATTTTAATTATATTTTAACTTTTTGTTAGCTTTTTAGATTAGATTTTTAATTAGATTTTCAATTTTAGATGATATTTTAATTAGATTTTTAAATTAGTTTTTTATTAGATTTTAGATTTTTAAATTAGGTTTTATTAGATTTTTATTAGATTTTAGATTTTAGATATAGATTCTAATTTCGTTTAGATTTTTTATTTTAGATATAGATTATAATTTAGTTTAGATTTTAATTTATTTATTTTTAATTTCTAATTTGTAATTTAATTTAGGATTTTAACAGATTGCATATTTTAGATTAGATATTTTTGGTTACTAATTCTTGTTGGCTGCGTGTGGCATTTACATTTTGAGCATCCAAGACAATTTTTTCAAACTACTAATTTGTGGTTTTGCAGATTCGTTTGTCGAAGAAATCCAAATTTAAAACATTGTGTCTGTGATTTTTTAGAAAATATTTGATTTCGTGCACTTAAAATTAAGATGTCTTCCATATTGTCTGATTGTGTTTGAAAGTGGTAGGTGAATATGCTCTCACCCTATGCAAACGAGGTGATAAAAAATACAAACCCACTTTGTTTTTGTGTAACCTTGATGCAATAATCAAAGTATCCTCCCCCCTTGTGCAATCATGCGATCGTGGGTGTAAGAGAAATGATTATTGCCTCTAGAAATTGGGCCTGCCTGGGGATTTCATCACCCCAATGTAACTCAAACCGACAATGGAGCTAAATCCAAGCTACCCCCGACTGGTATATAAATGTGAATCTTAAGGGAAAACCTAAGATTATGAGTGCAGATGTGTCATACGAAGCAAGTAGTACTTCCTAAAACCCTATTGAGCTTAACCTCTTCAAGCTAGAGTGCCTCCTAAATGAAGATTAATCTTGCAGCCCATGTATGGCCACTCGAACGAGGGTCCCGAATTAAAAACTCTTGTGTAGTAAGCCCAAAACCTTCTATTTCTTAGTACAAGACTGGTCGGTGTGAAGCCTTCCACATCCTCGCAGTCTTTAGGAGAGGTGATCAATTTGCCATGGGAGTTTCATGGGGCTTGGAAGCTTGGTTGGCCTAAGAAGAGAGTGCACTATAAGGGGGAGCCGGTGCAAACAAGCTTCTAGATTCACATGCTACTGATATGCGGTTGGGGAAACCCATGTGGAGTCTAGCGAATACTATCATGGCTTAACTAGAGGATTGTACTTGTTCTCTTATGTGCTTGATTACTTTTCAAAATATCATGTTTGCCAAGTGTTTGTTGGATACTGAAACGAAACAAACAACACTCAAACATCTTGAAACAAACAATCAAACTTTAAACAATTCAGGCTTTTGACCACAAATATTAGAAATTTGACTTTTTTGCATTCTACAACGCATTTGTTAAAGCATAATCGCTTTGTCACACCACATTTGCAAGACTGCGCAACACATCTTCTCTTCTAAAATGCAGTTGCTGCTCCAAACATGACATTCACCTATCTTGAAATGAATTTTACTTCTTTAAAGCCACATATACAATATTCAATCATATTTGACATCTGTAAAGTCGTATTTGCAAAACTGCATCGTATTTGACATTTCCAAAGCCGCATTTGATCACCACAACGCATTTGCTGCCTATAACGACATAATCATCTGAAAAAAAACCAAACACTATCTCAGACTAGAATTCAAGTCTGGACTTCCTAGCCTACTGTCAAACATCTTTTTTAGAAAGTCTCTGTCAGAAACCAAAATTGAAATTGCTCGAAACATCCATTATTTACATTCATTAGCTTGCATTTTACCCATAGTTTTAAAATTTCCAGATTTTAGTTGCATTCCCTAGGAATCATAATTGTCATTTTAAATTTGTATTTAGGTTTCATCTTGGAAAACTTTGGATTAAGCCAAATCACCACACTTTTCAAAAAAACCATTGTTTTCAAAACTAGGTTATCTTGGGACTTGGTAATTGCTCCTCTTTTTGGTCATTGTCATTTTTGTGAAAACCTCCAACTCAACAGTCTAGTTAGGTAGGCCCACTCATCATCTCGACCTTGTCATTTAGTCCCTTTAGCAAATCCCTTTTGATAACCAAAATTGAGACATAAGTCAAGCTTAGAGTGGTTAGGGAAATCTTTCTCCAAGAATTGTCCAAACTTAGTCCTCATTTTAAACTTAGACTTTGCATTGTCCACCTCTAGTACTCATTTTGAACCTAGAATTTTCATTAATCATCTTAGTCCCCATTTGACACTTTGGCTTTGACAACCTTGTCATCTTGCATCAATCATTTCCTTAGATAAATGCCATCATTGTCTTGCATTAGCATCCTTTATAAAAAATATAAAAACATAATCTTGCATTGTCATCCCTTATCCAAAAATATAGAAATATAGGCTAGTTTCATCCTTGCATTTAGTCATCATTTTCATCACTCTCATTTGAGAAATTCCCTTTTATGGTAGAAACTAGACTCCAAAGAACGAAAAGACAAATGGCAAACTTTGGACAAGATTCTAACTCCAATGTCACCAATCACACTTATGACCCAAATTGGACCTTTGACGACCCATTTAGCAACACAACTACTCAACCTCTTATGACCATACCATCCTCATCAAACAACCCTTTTTAACCATTCTTATGTAAAGATGAATATGGACAAATACTTGAGGAAAACCTAGAGGTAGCAGTACAAGATCTTGAGGCTGCCTACTTTGTAGAACAAATGGTCTTATATGGCAAAGACAAATATTTAGCCATACTTTTAAGTCAAGGAGCTAAATTACCTTGTGGGTTTGACATTAATACTTTGAGACCATCATCTCCTGACCATAATGTCAACAATACGAATACCATGTCCAATAGTGGTCAACCTCCAAACAACACAAACAATACCTTTTTTATGCTATCTCACAAACTGTCACAATGACCATGAGTGCTACCTCCAACATTCCAAATAATTTTAATTCAATCAATGCTACATCCATTGAAGGAACACAATATGTCACATTCCCTACACTATCCACAACATCATCACAATCGGTTGGAGCCACCTTTGGTCCTCTACAATGTGGGCAAGTTATTCCAATCCTCTATTTACCACTTCGGTAAATGACTTGGGGGAAACATCAAGCCATACAAATCCTCCATTGATGACTACATCTAGTACCATGAGCGCATCGTCATCAGATAGGTGGAGGTAAATGACGTCTCTTTATTCAAGGACCACAACCAAATGTTAGCACATCAACACAATTTGATACCAACCCCTCCCAAGGACAAAACATGAATATCCCTCTCAGATAGTTCCCACAACCCTGACAATGAAATCAACACACACAACCTATGGCATCTATCAGACACCAAAATATTCTTGGTCACTATATTACCCAAATATCAACCCAAATGGTTGGGGGACACATTCCGACATATTCATCCCATATTCATACCCATCAACACATCCCCAATCCAAAATTTCAATACCAACACACAAAATAGAACACATCATACATGTCACAACAACATATTCCTCAACAACACACCAACATCCACTTACAACAAATGGGGACCCAGGGTGTACCAATCAATCCTATGTATGGGGCCACAAATGACCCTACAATCGATGCTTTGCAATCTAAGCTAATGGGTCTAGAGAAGAGCATAGAAAACATACAAATATCCAACAAGAAATCAGAAGTGTCATTTGATTTATCCATATATCCCTTTGACATGAACTTATACATGCCACCATTCCCTTTGGGATATGTGTCACCTAATTTTACCAAATACAGGGCAAAGACAAATCCTATCGAACATGTCCGAGAATTCGCGACCAACTATATGGACGTCACCTATGAACAAACATACTTGGTGAGACTCTTTTCTAAAAGTCTTGCAGGTCTCACCCTTGAATGGTTCTCCAATCAAAAGGATATCCAAACATGGGAGGAACTTAAACACAAATTCATAAAAAATTACTTGTACAACATTGAAATGGAGACCTCTATTACTAGCTTATGCAATCTCACGCAAGAGGATGCTGGTGAAACATTCATCCCATTCTTCCAAAAATGGAGAAGTCTAGGTAGTCGTTGTCACATTGACATACCCAAAAAGGAAAAGTTTGACATGTTCGTACAAACACTTCTAGGTCCCCTAAAATATGCAGTGCAGGTGCATTGTTGCAAAAATTTCATGGACCTAGTCAAACAAGGTGTCCAAATTGAGAAAGCCCTTACTGCAAAGGGAGAGCTAAAATATGGTCCTAAAAACACAAACGCAAATCCTCCCACTGACAAAAATAAGTACCGATTCAAGAATAAACACATCCAAAATGATGATGTGGTCGATGCAAAAACCGTTAATGCAATAGGTCATGTACTCACCATCAAAGGAGTTCAAAATAAAAATGCACTTGTGACCACACCCACACCAACTTCCAATGCTATTCAAAATAATCTTTCTCAATTTAATCAAAGGCAGTTGTGTCAACCACGAAAATTTAAAAAACGCACATACACTCCCTTAGGTGAGCCTATCGAAATTGTCTTAAAGAAACTTAATTGAAATGGTGTCATAACTTTGGAAGAACCTAAATAGTATGACCTTGGTCAGTTCAAGACATCATGGAGAGATGATAATGCATTTTTTGATTACCACTATTTCGAAGGGCACAAAATGTCCTCTTGCCGCTAGTTGCAAAATCTTGTGCAAGACTTTATTGAAAACCATACCATTGAGTTAGGAGGTCAGTTGTTTGTGTCTATGCAGACCATACAATCCACAAGAACCCAGTGTAGGATCATGGTTCTCATAACCCCTCCTTTTTTGGCACAAAGCATAACAATAATCAAGCCAATCACATTCGTCCTGCCTTCAATTATTTCAGTGGGGTACCATCATTAACAATGTTCGTGTTGCTGATGAAGATAAGTTTGTCAATAATATTATCATTAAAAAGGCCTCAAAATGCAATGTCACAACACGTAAAGGAAAGGTCACCATCCCAGGTCCCTCTGCACTTCAGCCTAAAGTTACCATACCTAGTCTGTCTATCAGGCAATCAAAACCTAATCTAGAGTTCAACCTTATGGAGAAATTGAACAAAGAACCTACCCAAATCTCCATCCTTGAATTTCTCCATATTTCACCTACACATAAGGCCATCTTGGATAAGTTTCTACAAGATTCTTCCATCCCAAACAACATTGATGTCAATAATTTTGAAACCATGGTCAGATATTTGACTTCGCCAACATAGCTAACTGGATCTACAAAGAACCAAAAGAATTACCTCCACTACCAGTGCATCTCTATGGAAAAGGATATGACATATGCAAGGCACTAGGTTTTGATGGCACAAGTGGTCTTGGAAAAGCCAACAATGGAAGATGAGAACCTGCCATTATCTTTGAAATACCAAGGTACATTGGGCTAGGGCTTGACCAACTTGGAATCGACAATCGATGTACCTGTGAAATTTCAATTGAGGATGTAACAACTCCAGAAATTGTCGAGACAAGTGAAGAATCCCTTACCGAAACTGACTCTAATGAAGTGGAATGGGGAAATGAGAAAACCCTGAGTAACTATGATATTGATGAACTATTCCTGGACCCTAGTCAACTCCCCTTTGAAGAATGATTTTGAAAATAATACAACATTGATCGTATTGACCATCATTCTAAAAATAAGGAATGGGTAAGAATTCCTTGGGATCCAAAAGAACATAAGTTATCATCAGCAACATCTGAATTATCTTGCCCCATTCCCAAGCCCACCCATGAGCCTGACATGCCTGAACCTACTGTCCACACCTCTGAAATTCCATCCAGTAGTCATGATGCTAATAATTTTGTGCCCTACTATGACTATGAATTCAACTCATCTAAATCTAAATATGGTCCATCTATTGCATCTGACATGGAAGTTAAAATTGATAACTTTTCCTTCACACTTGAGGCTTCAATTTCAACACTTTCCACATCTTCCCCATCTTTTACCAGCACTAATGATGGGATTTCCCTTGCTTATCCACAACTGATTGAATGGGCCAAACAAGAACCACTAGTGATGGGTATCTTTCAGAATGATGAGGCAATAGCATAATTCATGGGGCTCCAGGAAGGCATTCCATGGGCTGATCGCAAAACAAGATTTTCCATTGACCTAGATTGTGTAGCTTACTTTGTGGAGACTGTGTAATCCTCCAATTGCATAAATAAAAAGAATAAGAAAAAAATAAAAAATGTCTTTAGGTGAAAACTACAAGGTGCCTTCTAACAATAAAATAGTAAAAATAAAGGATGTATCAGAAGGTGAAAACCTCTCTGAGGCACCTAAGGATGGAGGATTGGACTTTCTTCCCATAATACTAGAAAAATCGGCAATACTCATCAAAGAAACCATCGAAGTTAACATAGCTACACCAGAGAATCCCAAAATGGTTCTCTTGGCCACATCATTGTCTGAAGAAGAAAAACTTGAATTTCAACAATTCTTCACAAAAAGGAAAGTTAACTTCATATGGTCAAATGCTGACATGCTAGGCCTTGATCGAGAATTGGTATTGCATCATCTTCCTCTAATCCCAGGTATAAAACCAATCAAACAAAATTTATGAAAAATGCATCCACAGATTGCACTCCTTGTAAAGGCTGAACTAAAGAAGTTACTGGATGCTAGATTCATAAGATCAATAGACTATGCTGACTAGATGTCCAAAATTGTCCCTATCACAAATCCAAATAGACAAATTTTCATCTGTAGGGATTTCAGAGATTTAAATAAGGCTTGTCCAAAAGATGATTTCCCATTGCCAAATATAGACATGATTGTTGATCTCACAGTAGGGTATGAGATGATGTCTCTCATGGATGGTTTCTCAGGCTATAACAAAATCTACATTGAAGCTGAGGATTAGAATAATATGGAATTTACATGACCATGGGGAACATACTGTTGGAATGTCATGCCTTTTGGCTTAAAGAATGCACGCGCCACATACCAAAGAGC